>CM065594.1:125639914-125922414 GCA_033119425.1 Bufotes viridis
ATATCTTTTTAAGACACATGGAAACATGAAACGAAATAGATGAAATATACCCGTGCGAAGTCGGGTCCTTCTGCTAAAAATATATATATATATATATATATATATATATATATATATATACATACATACACATATACATATATATATATATATATATATATATATATATACACACACACACACACATACATTTAAACATACAAACATATACACACACACGCTTTTTTTTTATGATTTTGAAGCTCGTATTTCAGCCCACTAAATCCAACTTTTTTAAAAAAAAGAATCTTTACAATCATGGATTTTAGAAAGATTAAAGGGGTTGTACGGGTTCAGAGCTGAATCCGGACATATGCCCATTTTCACCCAGGCAGCCCCTCGAGTTTAGCATCGGAGCAGTTCATGCGCCAATATCGCGCAGGGCAAAGACATTTTCTGGAGTTCTGGTGAGGAACTGGTCTCACCTTAGGGCTGCCAGGCGGAGGCTTCCGCCCAGCAGTGAGCCCGGTGACGTCACTGACACCGGCATGCGGGCTTTAACGCTGCCCTAGCCGGCCCATCAGAGCCGGTGACGTCACTGAACACACTGCGAGAGGCAAGGGAGAGCATCGGAGCATTAAATTCTCCAAAGCTAACATCAGGGGGGTTGCCTGGGTGAAATTATGGGCATGTCTGGGTTCAGCTCTGAACCCGGACAACCCCTTTAATTGTTCAGAATTGCTCATTTCTTATGTTTGCCTCAATGCCGCCTCAATGCCCAGGGGCTCTTCAGTAAGACCCAGTGCATTTAAATCAGGTTCCATGGGGTAACCAGTAGCCTAAATGTCAGACGTAACCTGTCTGCTCCTTTTAGCAATTTTAGTGTCAAAAATCAAACTCTTGACACCATACATTAAACGTTTTCCATATTTTAGAATAGATCTTGATTCTGTTCTACTGGCTACCATTGTGTTAATCACCGGATCTGAAAGACCATTGGGGCAACAGGGTTTTTAGACGGTTATAGTCTAGTAATGCCGCTAGGAAACAAAGAGGAATTGGACTTTTTCCAATTTATGATCCACCACAAACGATAAAGAAACATATTTCTTTCCAAACACGTTGCTGAACT
The DNA here is from genome assembly GCA_033119425.1 of Bufotes viridis. Taxonomy (NCBI): domain Eukaryota; kingdom Metazoa; phylum Chordata; class Amphibia; order Anura; family Bufonidae; genus Bufotes; species Bufotes viridis. The sequence goes on from CM065594.1 coordinate 125,641,026, forward strand.
CCCTACTATTAAATGTTAGTCTAAGTAGGGGACAACCAATACATTTAGTCTTCTTAAAGCAAACCTGTCACCTGGAATTGACTTCATAAACCATGAACAGTACCTGATAGTGCCCCACAATACGTTTCCAACAGTGTTTCCTGCGCTTTTCCTGTATTTAAAATTATCTAAAAATCGCCTTTTAAAATCCTTGCAGAAGTCAAGATAGAAGTCAAGGGGGCAGCGGCCTCCTTGACTCCAGGTCTGCCTTCCCTGCCCTAACCCCGCCCCTCTGCTGCATAACTGACATTAGCTAAAGTTGCCAGGACCGCGCTCGTACAGCCCGCGCATGCGCGGTATGCCTCCTTTAGCAGCGCGATCCCGGCTCTCCCGCTGCGACTTGCGCGTCTCCTGTACACTATGGGCGCATGCGCAGATAGTGTACAGGAGATGCGCAAGTCACAGTGGGAGAGCCTGGATCACGCTGCTAAAGGAGGCACGCAAGTTACAGCGGGAGAGCTGGGATCGCGCTGCTAAAGGAGGCATACCGCGCATACGCGGGCTGTACGAGCGCGGTCCCGGCAACTTCAGCTAATGTCAGTTATGCAGCAGAGTGGCAGGGTTAGGGCAGGGAAGGCAGACCTAGAGTCAAGGAGGCCGCTGCCCCCATGACTTCTGCAAGGATTTTAAAAGGTGATTTTTAGATGATTTTAAATACAGGAAAAGCGCAGGAAACACTGTTGGAAACGTCTTGTGGGGCACTATCAGGTACTGTTCATGGTTTATGAAGTCAATTCCAGGTGACAGGTTCGCTTTAAATGCGCCACTACTTCTACAATTACAATAACTTTTGTAGAGACCCTGGGTGCCAAAGTGATACCAAACGGAAGAACTTGAAACTCAAAATGGTGCTTCAGATAAATGGCTATTAGAGATTTTTGATCTTCCAGACTAATTGGAATATGGTAGTATGTGTCTTTGAGATCCAAGGAAGCAATACAATCTCTCTTTAATAGATTTATACTTGACTTTATGGTCTCCATTTTGAATTTATGATAGGAAATCAACTTGTTTAGATGTTTTAAGTTTGTTATAATGCAGGATTTACCGCTTTTTTTTTAAACAAAAAAATAAAATAAAAACCTGGGAGGAATATCCGGTTTGTCTTTGGGGCACCAGTATGATTGTTTTTTTTTTTTTTTTCCATTCTTATGCAAATACACAGTTCGGTTCATAATTCCAGTCAATATTATTTCCGAATACAAAATCACCGTAACATAATATCAATTTACATAGCATAAACCCTTTATACCACTGATCATGTATTATCCAATTAATCCTTCTATTCTCCCCCCCAAACCCTTGTCCCCCATCCCGTTAGGGCTGTGTGCCACGGTAATCCTTAGATCCCTCTAACTCATATCAGAGGTTAATCATACTATCTGTTAAGCAATTGCTTTTACACGTGCCAGCTGGCCCAAATTTTAGCTACCCTGCCACACTGTTTGGCGCTCCCAGCACTTTTTTGTTCATATATTGCCACCTTATCCATTAACGCAATCCATTCCTTTATTTCCGGGCTAGTCTGTGATCCCCATTTTCTAACAATTATTACCCTTGCTACTACCAGAGCTTTCAACCATAACCTTACCACCTCACTTTTTACATTCTTAAATTGTGATGATGCCCCTAACAATATTAATGGCTGATCCCATTTTAATCTATATCGGGTTCTACAGTTCAACTCCTCTATTACTTTAAGCCAAAAGTTTCTCACCACTGGGCATTCCCAGACTACATGGAGGAAGTGTGCTTTCTTTTCCCCACATCTATTGCAAGCCAGTTCCTCCCTATGATAGAATCTTGCCAAATCTCTAGGTGAATAATATAAACGGTATATCCAAAAGATATGAATCATCCTATAATTATTAGAAGAGATAGACATTTTTAAATTCTTAAAAATTTCATACCAATTGAATCCACTACTTAAGCCAAGATCTCTCTCCCACTCCCGCACCTTTGTAGATTTCATCTTGTGTTCGAGATTACTCACTAACCTTTTATATATCAAAGACATACTAATAGATTTCTCGCTTAATTGCATACAATATTCTACAAACTCATGTGCTCTCACCTCTAAACAGTGATCTCTCTTTATTTTACTGACAGCGTGTCTTAACTGTGCGTATTTAAATCTCTCCTTACACCCCGTATTTAGTCCCATTATATATTCAATTCTTCTTATCTCACCTCCCTGCACTATTTGTGGAACCCAACATATATTTCGATTTATCCAAAATTCTGAATTCTCCATCTTAACAAATTCCATTAGATTAAGATTGTGCCATAGCGGTGTGCAATTTAATATATATGTGATCCCCAATATTTCTTTAATTTTTCCCCATCCCTTCAACATGGTATAACCAATCGAATTTTTATCCCCAATTCTACCTACATCCCCCATCTCAAGTCTAGAGAAAATATTTGTGTAGTTCCTATTAACTGAGCCTAAGTAATAATCTAATTCCTCCTCCTCCATACCCATCCACCAACCCAGCTGTGCTGCCAGGAAGTAACCCTGAACATAAGGCAGTGAGAATCCACCTTCCTCCATTCTGAACCATAGCCATTTTTGTTTTAACCGGACTTTTTTCCTTCCCCAGATCAGATCATTAAAAATACTTTCTAATCTCTTAAAGAACATATCTCCTATCCAGTTTATACACGGTGTGATCTTATATAAGATTTGCGGTAGTAATATCTTTAACAACGCCACTCTATCTGCTCGTGAGATTGGTAGTTTTTGCCATATCCGAACCTTACTTTTCACTGTTTCAAGTAATGGGATAACATTATGTACGATGTAATCTCCTGCCGCTGCTCCAATCTTGACATATTTTAACTTGCGTGGGATTACTTTTAGGGGGTCTCCTAAGCGGAAGCAGTACTGTTTTCTCCCAATTTATTTTATATCCCAAATAATATCCATATTCATTAATAGGTGTAATCACATGCTGCAATATCTTATATCCATCCCTCAGGAACAGCAACACGTCGTCCGCATATAGATTTATTTTATCGAGAACCCCTCTCCGTCCAAAACCTGCTATAGCTTCATCTTCCCTTATAATACAGGCTAGTGGCTCCAAAAAAAAAAGCAAACAGCAGGGGGGAGAGAGGGCATCCCTGCCTAGTCCCCCTTAATAGTGGTACTGGCTGAGTTTTATTTCCATTAATGGAGATCCTGGCAATCGGGGCGCAGTATAATAACCTCGTCCAACTAATAAAGTTATCACCCAGGTTCATCTTACGCATCGTCTGCCACAGAAACTCCCGCTCCACTCTGTCAAACGCCTGCGATGCGTCTAGTGACAGAATGGAGCGGTCGTCCCCCTCTCCCGCCTGCACCCCCACCAATGTTCTCCGAATGCTCATCTGACATGATCTCCCTGGTATGAAACAAGTTTGATCTATGTGTATTAATTTGTTAATTATAAGTTTGAGCCGATTGGCCAATACCTTGGCGTATATTTTGTAATCTGCATTTAACAGAGATATTGGTCGGTATGCCCGAATGTCCGTTTCTTCCTTATCTTTTTTCAAAATTTAAGTAATAATTGCTTCAGACATTGAGGGGGGGAGAGCCCCTCCACACCAAGCTGAGTTAAGAACCTGCATCAATAATGGCAGCAGAATTCCACCAAACCTTCTGTAAAGTTCAAATGGCAATCCATCCGAACCGGCAGCAGTGTTTCCCTGTGTTGATTTGAGGGCCAGTTGCAGCTCCGCCAATTGTATAGGTTGATTTAGTTTCTCTCTATCTTCCTCATTGAGGATGGGGATTTCAATTTTCTCCAGAAAAGAATTAATAGCCAGCTCCTTTCCTTCTCCTTCGGAGAACAAATAAACTGTATAATGAGTAACAAATTCTTGAGCTATCTCGTTTTTATCCGATAGGAGTGCCCCTCCTGGAGATCTTATAGTTGAAATTCTTTTGCATCCCTTCTGATTTTCAACAATCTTAGCTAAAAAACGCCCCGATCTTCCTCCCTCCAAGAACCTATTCTGCCCTTGGAAAAAGATTTTTTGTTGAGCTTTCTCCTGTAGGAACAACTTATAATTATTTACCGCTTTTTCTAATAAATTATCACTCTTATCTCCCATTTCATTGTCACAATTTTGCCACCTTCTCACCTCTTGCTCAAGTACCCTTTCTTTTCTCCCAAACTCCTTCTTTGCCTCAGCTATGTGCTTAAATAGTAAGCCACGGATAAATGCCTTAAGAGAATCCCACACCATGTTCACATGGGCCATGCCTATATTCAATTCCCAGAACTCTACTATAGCTGCCTCAATTTTCTGCATGTCCTGAATAATATTAAACCAATGTGCATTTATCCTCATCAATCTACCCCCACTTGAACTCAAATTGTCCCGTATCTGTACCAAAACCGGGGTATGATCTGATATGGTGACAGTTTCATATTTCATGGCCACTACTTTATCCAGCATCTCCTCATTTACCAATACCAAATCTATTCTGGATCTACTAGCATATGACCTCGAATAACAGGAAAAAGCCACTTTGTCCCCGTATAGATATCTCCAGGCATCCAATAATCCTAATTCTTTGCATACCCTATTCAATAGAGTTCCTTGCTTTGTTTCCTGCCTACCTATACTATTAGCTGAGCTTCTATCTCTTATCACATCCATCACCTCATTCACGTCACCAATCAAGAATATTGGACAGTTATCCTTATTTTTTATATATTCCATTAGCTCAACAAATACCTTAACAGTAAATGGAGGGGGGATATAAACAAAGGCCAGGATGCATATCATATTGCCCAGTCTTCCATGCATAAAAATATATCGTCCCTCCTTATCTATCTTTCTTCCGATGAGTGTGAAATTCATGTTTCTGTGTACAAACACACTAACACCCCTTGCATATGATGAAAAGCACGAGTGTAGTTCCATCTTCATCCAGCCTTTCGAGAACATATACTTCAAGTCTTCCGTAAAGTGTGTTTCCACTAAGCATATTATGGCTGGTAAATGTCGATTAACTATATCATTAACAATAACTCTTTTCTTTCTATCAACCAATCCTCTTACATTCCACATAAAAATTCTGTGATGTGTTACCGGCATCGTATAAACAATAGCTCCCTCTGCTTAGCTTTCCTCCTCCATCTAGTCACCGTGGCACACAGCCCTCCCCACCCCCACTCCCACAGACCCTCCCCCACCCATCCCCCCATTTGGTACGAAACGCAAAGTGTTTGCGTACCTCTTCCTAATTGCTACTTCCTCCCCCCCCTCATCCCCACTCCCGCATCATCCTAAACCCTCTCTTTCCAACCAACTCAGGACTTCAATAGGATTATTAAAAAATTGCACCTTTCCTCCATAGATGACCCGTAATTTGGAAGGGAACATCATAGAGTACTTAATGTTTGCAGAGATCAACCTCTTTTTCACTTCACTGTACTCTCTCCTTTTCATTTGTGTATCTCTGGAGAAGTCCGGGTAAATCTGAATCGAGTTACCATTATATGTTAACTCCTGATCATTTCTCTTCCAACGCAAGAGAGCATCTCTATCGCGTTGGGATAGGAACTTCGCCAGTATTGCCCTAGGAGTGGCACCCGGTATACTCTTACCCCCCGGGATTCTATGCGCCCGTTCTATATCAAAAACTGCTGATAGAACACCTATCTCTGTGACCGATGTGAGCCATTCACGAATAAAGTAAGTGGCATTGCCAGCCTCGGATCCCTCTGGAAACCCAATAAACCTCAAGTGCTATCACCTTTTCCTTTAACTGCGCTACCTCCAGCTCTACTTTCTGCGTTTTACTGACCACACTGTCTACTTCCTTATTTAACCTTACTGTTGACTCCTGCAGTTCTTTAACCTTCTCTCTAACATTATTGATGTCCTGCCTGATCAATGTTGTCTCCGCTTGTACTGCCGACACCTTTCCTGACAAATCTGCCATCACTTTGTTAGATTGTTGTATGGCACCCAAAATTTCCGCAAGTTTTCCATCAATTGCCTCCATCCTATTGCCGCCACCTAGGTCTACTGAACTTTCATACTGAGCCACTGTTTCCACCTCCTTTTCTTTTCCCAGTCCCTTAAGGTCCGCTCCCTTTCTTGTTTTTGCCTGAGGTGATTTCAAGAACCTGTCCATTTTTGTGACAGGACTTCCAGCCCCGCCCCCTTTAGGTGAGGCCGGGCCTGTCGATTTATGTAGTTGGTTTTTTGGTGGCATCACTTACTTTATACTCTACCCCCTCACCTCTCTCTTTCCCCTTTCTACCAACCGTTGCTCAGATAGCTAAACAATGATTACCATTACCTAATTATCTACACAGTACAGCAATAATTCAGTATTACGTGCTAATTTATACCCTTTTTGTATTCACACAGCAACCATAGCTTTTTTTTTTTTTTCCTCCTTTTCCCTTCTTCTCCTCCTCCCCTCAATTATCAAATTATTAAACACTGATCAACAATACGTAGCAATAATCTCAATAGTTAATCCTCTCAGATATCATGATCCATAATTATTATTCATTGAGTTGACTTCCTTATAGGGCAAGTTATCAAATAATTAATACATGATTATTAGTAAATAATTGCTAGTACATGATTGGCGGTTGCTAAAAAAAAAAAACACTCTAGACACCTGTCTCACCCACTGTCCATAGGCACTAGTTTAGGCCCTATAGAGCGGTCCAAATGAACCAGTAAATTTTTCCGGGAGCATAATCAGCATTCAAGAATATATCACGGTGACGTGAACAGCAATTTTAGCGCGGTCTTTCCTTGTTGTATCGCAATTTTAGACACAGAAAAATGTCCCCAATGTACATATTTCAGAACCCGTGCCAGCTAGGCGTCTTACAGAGCAATGTCCCCTAGGGCACAAACAGATACCACAGCACCTGTATGACAAACTCTTTTAGCTATCTTCCGCATTCCACAATAGAGAGTTCTGATAATCCAAGTCAATATGCACAGCCACTTTAACTTGTAGACCAGCTACAGTCTTATCCCGGGTGTCCCTTGTGTAAATTTCCGAGAATACTATATCTTGTACCCCGCTTTCTTAAGCCATTACGAAGAACAAATAAACCCTTCGGCTGTAGTATGTGATATATAGCTTTGCCCCCGTTCAAAGTTCTTTTAGAGGGCCAAGGGGTTTCTCGGAGCGCTCATATAATAATCAGCATAGATCTCACCACCCGGGCGCGTCTTATTCAAAACTGGGACGTCTCCGCCAGCCTCGGCTTCAGCGTGCGTTATCTCCGGTGACACACCATCTCGTCTACCGGCACCTCCAAGTTGATCCAGGGGCCGTCACTCTAAACCTCGTCCTCGTCTCTCGCCGCACACCAGCAGCAATCAGGAGGAATGGCCGTCCGTCCTTGCCCGGACCAGTCGCGATGGTGTTAATTCACCTCACCAGTTTTCTTTATCGCTCGTCACATTAGCTCGTCACTTAGACCGAGGGCTGTAGGCTGTAGGCCGATCCAGGCTTCAAGCTTCAGGACCGGGGTGCCCCCTCTTTCCAGACACAGGACATCTCGAGCGGCTGCGTGCTCCGGCATACATAGAGCGAGGGCGGGAGGGAGAGGAAGCCGCGGCACTCAGCGTCTTACGTCATGCCGCCACGCACCCTCCCCAGTATGATTGTTTTTAAAGATAAAAGATAAAAGGAGGAGATTATGCGTCAGGCACCATTTAATACGAAGGAGCATCTATTCAACTATTAACAGATCTATCCAGAACCACCCTGGCTAAACGGAGAGCACTGCGCCCTCTGCTGGAGATGCTGTGGGAACACAATCTCCCATACTTCTGTGGTTATCTATTCCTACTACAAGTCTGCAAGGGATCCTCAACCAATGTATTATGATCTCCATCTGATTTACCAGCCCTACTGAAAGCTTTGGGGCTCCCTTATTTATTCCAGATTGACTGTTCACGCCACCGCTTCCTCAAAGGCCTACAAGAAGACTATAACAATCCTCTTTTCCCCACCGGAGCAGCAACCTCCCACCACAATGGACCCAGATGTCTCCTGAACCCAAGGACATCCTAAACATGATCCACCTAATCGATTTGAGTTATGCCTCCTTAGGCTGGAGTCACACGTCCGTTTATGATATACCAGTGTATTACTGTACTGCAGGGGCGGCAGGAAGGGCACAGTATCGTAGCAACTAATGACGCCGTGCACTCCTGCTCTAAGCAGGAATCCAACCCAGATTACCACGGACAGTTCAAGTCCGTGTTAAATGGACGTGTAAATCCAGCCTTACAGATGATGGCTCTATAACTACTCACCTTAATCATTAGAGATGTCCTCGCTTTTTTCCTTCAGTACAAGGACAATGGACATCTGCCTACAGGTTATCTGGGATCTCTGGGACCCACTTCATTGGCCTGCTGACATATTATAGGTTATTTTGGGTGTAATTGGCTTGCACTACTGAGATGTAAAATCAATTAGAATCAGGGGCACTCAATCTGGGAACCCGTTGAGCCAACTAACATTTATTAAAACAAATAAAAACAACAATGGTAAAATATAAGAGTAATCATAAATGACCAAAACTGCAAAGGACTGTCTCCTAAGTGAACCACCAATACAACAATGCACCAGACTAATGTCCCGGGTAATGAGCCCTATCTAATGTCTCTGGTGGTGAAGATAGCAGAGTCCATAAAGGATAGTAGCTGGTATACCGTCCTCCGGTCTAAGTCCGCATTGAGAGATGCCCAAATCACTAAAGATGGAAAGCAGTGGAACCGCAAGTGACCATAAGGATAATAAAACAGCCTCTCACCACATTCAGCGTCTGGCGTGGGGTACTTCGGCGTCTCCTCCCAGTTCACCTGCGGTCCCTTGCCGGTTGCGCGTCCTGGGAGTGGCGTGCACACACCAACGCGGCGTCAGAGTGTACACGTGACGTCTCACGTGACTCCTGATGCACAGGTCCTTGAGCGTGCAAAGCGGTATATTCCCAAGGTCCTTGACCCTCTAACTTACGGATCTCACTTCCTCACTGAGGAAGGGGCGTATACCCCGAAACGCGTTTGATCCAAGAGATACAGCAAGGCAATAGAGGAGCGCATATGGGATTAGAACCATAACATAGTAAATTGGAGCACCACAGCAACATATGGAAGATTGCCCAAAGGACGTTCAAAGTAAAGCCGGGAAGGATTGAGATCCGTAAGTTAGAGGGTCAAGGACCTTGGGAATATACCGCTTTACACGCTCAAGAACCTGTGCATCAGGAGTCACGTGAGACGTCACGTGTACACTCTGACACCACATGGGACACCGCGTTGGTGTGTGCATGCCACTTCCAGGATGCGCACCCAGCAAGAGACCGCAGGTGAACCGGGAGGAGACGCCGAAGTACCCCACGCCAGACGCTGAATGTAGTGAGAGGCTGTTTTATTATACTTATGGTCACTTGAGGTTCCACTGCTTTCCATCTTTAGTGATTTGGGCATCTCTCAATGCAGACTTAGACCGGAGGACGGTATACCAGCTACTATCCATCAAACGGATACTTTCTTTTAACGTTTTTGGGTAAAAAAGTTTTTTCCATTCTTTTTGTATTAGAAATTTTATATTCTCATTTACTGGGAAAACCCTAGATTTCTTGTGACCCAAGTAACCGAACATAATCTGCTGTACTTTCTTCTGTTCCTTAGTCTCATCCACCTTCATTGTGGCTCTAATGGCTTTCAGTAAGGAGTCCGTGTCCTCATGCGAGAATAGAGGTTTCCCTGCTGACTCATCTTCTGATGATGAAACTAAAAAATCTCGAATCTCCCCCTGCTCTGCTTCATCCTCAGAAGAGTCTGAGCCTGAGAAGTGGCTAATGAAACCCTGTCTCTTTCATAGAACCCACTATCTCGGATTTCACCATGCTTTTGATACTTTGTATGAAGGATGGTAATTCTTCCTCTAGCATCTTATCAATACAGTGCTGGCAGAGTAGCTTAGGCCAGGAAGGGGTTAATTTCTTCCTACAAGTTGCACACTCTTTTCCACCCGTCTTAGTGGTAGCCTTTATGGGGCTCTTTTATATTCTGAGGACAAATAACAGAAAAAAGTCCCTCTTAGCATAAAATATAATTAAGAAAAAGGCTGGGATTTAACCCCCTTACTCCACCAGTAGTACCGATTAGAATCATGGTCCTGGTCTCCAGTGCGCTGACCACCCTCTTCTTCCATGGTGAGGTCCAGGGATGGAGGGTCTTCCATGGATGGGGTCTGCAGAAGTCCTCTCTGGCTGGCTGGCACCCTCCCACCTGCGCACTGAGCGGAGTTCGGTTCTCACTACCATCCACTCTGCAGCGCTGACTTCCGAGACGCCGTGCGCTCCAAACATCGGAAGTCGCCTACACGTCACTTCCGATTCACACTGCGCGCCTGCCCAAGAGCTCTGCTCTACCCCCCGTTCTGCAATTCTTTCCAGGCATGCTGGGTGCTAGGGAGAACAGGCCCCGGACCTGCCGAAAGCCGCCAGGAGGATCAGGCATGACTATATACCGCCTGAACTGCCAGCAGATGGTAATACAGCCACGGCAAGGACCAGTAAGGGTGTTTGTCCAGACTTCAGGCGGCTCCTAGAGGAGACTTATGCCGTACCTGGTAACCCCTACGGTTAGAATAAAACCCCAGCGGGGCCCTGCAGCCATTAAAGCTCTCCAGAAGAAGCATCCTATCCCTTAGGACAGGAAACAGTGGATAGAGGCAGGGTCACTTAAGAAGCTCTCCACGGAAGTTCATGTTTCCTGTCCTGGATGGAGGCGGGCTCTCTCAAGAGTGCCGTCATGGGCATTAGAGAAATAATAATTTTTGCAGATGACACTAAACTGTGTAAAGTAACACTAAAGAGGACAATATATTGCTACAGGGGGGTCTGGATAGATTGGAGGCTTGGGCAGATAAGGTTTAAAACTGAGAAAGGTAAGGTTATGCAAATGGGAAGGAATAATGCAAGTCATCCGTACATACTAAATGGTAAAACACTCGGTAACACGGACATGGAAAAGGATCTAGGAATTTTAGTAAACAGCAAACTAAGCTGCAAAAACCAGCGTCAGGCAGCTGCCGCCAAGGCCAATAAGATAATGGGTTGCATCAAAACAGGCATAGACGCCCTTGATGAGAACATAGTCATACAACTTTACAAATCACTGGTCAGACCACACATTGAGTACTGTGTACAGTTCTGGGCTCCTGTGAACAAGACATACATAGAGCTGGAGAGGGTTCAGAGGAGGGCAACTAAAGTAATAACTGGATTGGGGCAACTACAGTACCCTGAAAGATTATCAAAATTAGGGTTATTTACTTTAGAAAAAAAAGACGACTGAGGGGAGATCTAATAACTATGTATAAATATATCAGGGGTCAGTACAGAGATCTCTCCCATCATCTATTTATCCCCAGGACTGTGAGGAGGGGACATCATCTGCGCCTGAAGGAAAGAAGGTTTGTACACAAACATAGAAGAGGATTCTTTACGGTAAGAACAGTGAGACTATGGAACTCTCTGCCTGAGGAGGTGGTGATGGTGAGTACAATAAAGGAATTCAAGAGGGGCCTGGATGTATTTCTGGAGTATAATATTATTACAGATTATAGCTACTAGAGATGGGTCGTTGATCCAGTGAGTTATTCTGATTGCCTGATTGGAGTCAGGAAGGAATTTTGTATTCCCCTTAAGGGGGGGAAATTGGCTTCTACCTCTCAGGTTTTTTTTGCCTTCCTCTGGATCAACTAGCAGGATGACAGGCCAAACTGGATGGACAGGTGTCTTTTTTCGGCCTCATGTACTAAGTTACTATGTAAACAGAAAAGACAACAAAAAAAAAAGGTCTAAGGTGTTCCAGTAAAAATATCAAACACAGTGGTCCCTAAAGTTACAAATTTTCCGGGACGACCAATTTAAGATAAAACCATTGTAACTTGAGTCCATAATTCTATGAAAAACTGGTAGTTGGTTCCAAAGCCCTAAGATGTCATCCCAAGATAAGAGAAAATTAAAATTTAAGAAATATAGGCAGATAACTAAGCCAGATAAAGCAAGCTCTTACATATAAACAGTGAAGGATAGATGCTGGAAGCTGTAAATCACTTTCTATGTGAGGACAAGAGCTTCTTCAGGGTCCTGTATAGCACACAGTGTACCAGGAAAATAAAATGGAGTCGCCCTTATCTGGTGTCGAAAGAAGCAGTTCATCCTGGCACAGACAGAAGACAGTACAGGGCGGCTAGTAATGAACTGTATAGTAAAGAGGAGCTACCAGAAAACCAATACAGGGGTTTTACTAGAGAAATGGCCATGTTGATTGGCTGGATCAGAGTCTGAGGGATTGTATGTCGAGTCTAGTTTTAACTTGCGATGGTGTGAAAAAATCACTGTATGCTGAAAATATTGTATCTTGAGGGTCCAATGTACATCTAGGTTGGCTCAGAAATTAGTTATTTCAATTGGATAGGTCCAGATCTAAAAATCGACCGCAAGGCAGTGGGGGGAGATACAATCAGGTAATGAAGCAGTTTAAAAAATAAAAGAAGAAAGCAGCATACAAAATATATATAATGCTATTGGCAGCATGAAAAACAATAGAAATTGGTTAATGTAATTTTAATTACCGTAAGCATCCTGTTGTATTAACCAACGCAGGCTCCCACTCGATGTGTCGGGTCTTCCCCTCTTCTGCATTCACTGCTCCACCATCCTTCTGCCAACCAGAATAAGGAATAAGGATTTCCTGAATTAGAGTGTAAAGGGCTTGATCCACAAGTTCCATCTTTATGGAGTCCAGAGAGGATAAATTCCAGAGAGTACCTTATGAATATGAACCATAAAAAGTTAGCAACTTTTATCAGCACAGCAGATAAAAGGAATCACACATTGCCAATAAAACTTATGCTTATTGAGAGATACCACTTATTTACATATTTGGGGTGGTTGCTAGGAAAGTCAGTTGTTACAGTGCCTTGCAAAAGTATTCACCCTATTTGTTAGGAAGCCCATAAAAATCTGGTGTGTCGCGGAGTCCAGAGTGGTGCAACCAATTACCTTCAGAAGTCACATAATTAGCCTACATGCACACGGCAGTGGTTTTTTGAGGCCTCCATTCAGTTTTTTTTTTTTTGCGGATACAATGGTTTCCTATTCATTTCTATGGATCCGTTAAAAATGCAGATGCCTCTTCCGTTGCCTGTCCGCATTTCACGTCCGCAAAAAAAGACATGGCATGTCCTATTCTTGTCCGCAAAAAACGGTTTACAGACCCATAGAAGTCAATGGGTCCACAAAAAATGCGGAAACACAACCTACAAATTTGCGGACACACGGAACGGATGTGGAGATGAAAAAAAAAAAGGAAGACGGATCCGCGATTTGCGGACAGCAAAAGACAACTGTCATGTGCATGTAGTCTTAGTAAAATGATGTCCACCTGTGTGCAATCTAAGTGTCACATGATCTGTCATTACATATACACACACCTTTTTTAAAAGGCCCCAGAGGCTGTAACACCTAAGCAAGAGGCATCACTAACCAAACACTGCTATGAAGACCAAGGAGAAGTACAAGTGAGGGTTAGGCTAGATGCATACGTCCGTTAAACCCGGACGTGAATTGTCTGGTAACCAGGACTGGATTTCTTCTTTACAGCTGGAGAGCACGGCGTCATTGGTTGCTATGACGCCGTGCGCTTCCTACCGCCGCTGCAGTACAGTAATACACTGGTATAGATCATACCAATGTATTACTGTCCTGCAGCGGCGGCATGGAGTGCATGGCGTCATAGCAACAAATGAAGCCGTGCGCCCCGGCTGTAAAGAAGAAATCCAGTACTGGTTACCACGAACTGGTCACGTCCGGGTTTAACGGACGTGTGCATCTAGACTTAGTTTATAAAAAAAAAAATATCCAAATCTTTGATGATCCCAGGAGCAACATCAAATCTATCATAACAGAATGGAAAAAACATGGCACAACAGCAAACTTGCCAAGAGACGGCCGCCCACCAAAACTCACAGACTGGGCAAGAAGGGCATCAATCAGAAAGTATACAAACCATTAGAAAATGTTATGTGGTGTTAAAAAGGCAGGATATGCTCAAACCCATATGCAGTTGTGCATGCGTATAGGGGAGCATATCCTGCACTTGTAGTCAGTTGCTGATGGCAATCAACAGCAAAAAAATGCATACAATGGAAATGCCAGCAATGGACTACAAGTACCACAATAACCATCCTACATAAGGTAACGATTATGTGGATGTGGAGAACAATCAAAAACGTAACCATAGCAAAGACAGGTGCACTCTCTCTGCCGTCATACTAAACCCCTTACACTGATGTTAAAATTGAGAGGTTAGTTCGACATTTCCTACTAGGAGTACATGTATTAAGGAGTGCACCTGTCTATGCTATTGTTAAGTCATTAATCAGAGCGGCAGCACAGAGACCTAAGGTAACCCTGGCGGAGCTGCAGAGTTCCACAGCAGAGACTGGAGTATCTGTACATAGGACGACAATAAGCTGTACAGTCGTGGCCAAAAGTTTTGAGAATTAGAAATATTGGAATTTGGAAAAGTTGCTGCTTAAGTTTTTATAATAGCAATTTGCATATAGTACAGAATGTTATGAAGAGTGATCAGATGAATTGCATAGTCCTTCTTTGCCATGAAAATTAACTTAATCCCAGAAAAAACTTTCCACTGCTTTCATTGCTGTCATTAAAGGACCTGCTGAGATCATTTCAGTAATCGTCTTGTTAACTCAGTTGAGAAGGTTGACGAGCACAAGGCTGGAGATCATTATGTCAGGCTGATTGGGTTAAAATGGCAGACTTTACATGTTAAAAGGAGGGTGATGCTTGAAATCATTGTTCTTCCATTGTTAACCATGGTGACATGCAAAGAAACGCGTGCAGCCATCATTGCGTTGCATAAAAATGGCTTCACAGACAAGGATAATGTGGCTACTAAGATTGCACCTCAATGAACAATTTATAGAATCACCAAGAACTTCAAGAAAAGAGGTTCAATTCTTGTTAAGAAGGCTTCAGGGCGTCCAAGAAAGTCCAGCAAGCGCCAGGATCGTCTCCTAAAGAGGATTCAGCTGTGGGTTTGGAGTGCCACCAGTGCAGAGCTTGCTCAGGAATGGCAGCAGGCAGGTGTGAGCGCATCTGCACGCACAGTGAGGCGAAGACTTTTGGAAGATGGCCTGGTGTCAAGAAGGGCAGCAAAGAAGCCACTTCTCTCCAAAAAAACATCAGAGACAGATTGATCTTCAGCAGAAAGTATGGTGAATGGACTGCTGAGGACTGGGGCAAAGTCATATTCTCCGATGAAGCCTCTTTCCGATTGTTTGGGGCATCTGGAAAAAGGCTTGTCCGGAGAAGAAAAGGTGAGCACTACCATCAGTCCTGTGTCATGCCAACAGTAAAGCATCCTGAGACCATTCATGTGTGGGGTTGTTTCTCATCCAAGGGAGTGGGCTCACTCACAATTTTGCCCAAAAACACAACCATGAATAAAGAATGGTACCAAAAAAACCTCCAACAGCAACTTCTTCCAACAATCCAACAGTTTGGTGTATAACCTCACCATACTTGTGATAGAGCACCGTGCCATAAGGCAAATGTCATAACTAAGTGGCTTGGGGACCAAAACGTTGACATTTTGGGTCCATTGCCTGGAAACTCCCCAGATCTTAATCCCATTGAGAACTTGAGGTCAATCCTCAAGAGGCGGGTGGACAAACAAAAACCCACTAATTCTGACAAACTCCAAGAAGTGAATATGAAAGAATGGGTTGCTGTCGGTCAGGAATTGGCCCAGAAGTTGATTGAGAGCATGCCCAGTCGAATTGCAGAGGTCCTGAAAAAAAAGGGCCAACACTGCAAATACTGACTCTTGGCATAAATGTCATGTAATTGTCGATAAAAGCCTTTGAAACGTATGAAATGCGTGTAATTATATTTCACTACATCACAGAAACAACTAAAACAAAGATTTAAAAGCAGTTTTGAAACAAACTTTGTGAAAACTAATATTTGTGTCATTCTCAAAACTTTTGGCCACGACTGTACACTCCATAGAGTTGGGCTTTATGGCAGAGTGGCCAGAAGAAAGCCATTACTTTCAGCTAAAAACAAAAAAGGCACGTTGTGAGTTTGTGAAAAGGCATGTGGGAGACTCCCAAAATATATGGAGGAAGGTACTCTGGTTTGAAGAGACCAACATTGAACTTTTCGGTCAAAGAAAACGCTATGTCTGACACAAACCCAACACATCACATAACCCAAAGAACACCTTCCCCACAGTGAAACATGGTGGTGGCATCCTCATGTTGGGGGGATGTTTTCAGCAGCCGGGACCGTCAGAGTTGAGGGAAATATGGACGGAGGTTCACCTTCCAGCAGGACAATGACCCCAAACACACTGCTAAAGCAACACTTGAGTGGTTTAAGGGGAAACGTGTAAATGTGTTGGAAAGGCCTAGTCAAAGCCCAGAATTCAATCCAATATAAAATCTGTGGTTAGACTTAAAGATTGCTGTTCACAAGCACAAACCATCCAACTTGAAGGAGCTGGAGCAGTTTTGCAAAGAGGAATGGGCAAAAATCACAGTGGAAAGATGTGGCAAATTCAGAGACTTATCCTAAGCGACTTGGAGCTGTGATTGCCACAAAAGGTGGCTCTACAAAGTATTGACTTTAGGGGGGTCAATAGTTATGCACATTGATGTATTCTGTTATACATCAATGTTGGCTGCTATTGGGGAGCAGCCAATATGACGCTAGGGAGGATGGTCACCATCGCAGCTGCAGTGGCCATGCAGGGATCCAGAGGGATGCGGGTGCCAGGGACTGGGTAAGTATCATCTATAGGAGGGGCATTTGTACTATTGGATAACCCCTTTAAAGATTACAATTAAGGAGAATTTCACCAAAATGTGTCCGCAAAACATACCCAAAAGGTTTTCATGCTCGCTTTGAATAAGTCCAGTAAACCACCGCTCAGCACCATTTTATTGTACGTTGGCAGGAAATAAACACGATCGAGAAAGGAGGATGCTCACACAACCCCTAGTAAGAAGTGGGGGGATGGCTTGCCCAGAATGGCTCACAACCTGAGAAACAGCCTCATCTGCCAATCAGTGGGGAAGAAGACAGGGAGGAGCCCTTGATGATCAGGCAGAATGTAATTCTGTGTTGAGCTTCTGATGATGCTGGATGGGCAGTGTCTGACAAACAATCTTATACAATATACAGTCCCAAGAAAGCCTCAATTTTAGTGTCACAGGGACAGTGTAGGGACAAAATAGAAAAATATTTGAGTAGAATAGGGAGGAATTTGATTGGGGAAAGCTTTGAAAGGGTGAGGGTCTAGGGCACAGTGCTGCATTAAAGGGATGGCAGAGCTGCTGCAGAACCTCAAAAACAGCCAACAAAAAAAATAATAATAATCTCATATGCCTCATGGGTTGTGGGTTATTTTTTTTTTTTTTTAAAACCTCAAGTTTCTAGCACAGCACCCTAATAGCATTCTGCTGCAAACGATGCACATAACACAGTAGGCAGAAATTTTTTACGGTCCTTTCTTCCATCCTCATATTGCTGTTGTGGGTGGAAATGATCTCATACCAGGTTTACAACATGTGTTTTACACTAAAAGGGTCTTTTGTTTCTGTATACAGTATCTAAAAGGCACAAATGACAGTAAGCAGAAATCTTTTTCCAGCCTTTCCTTCATCCTTTCCTATATTGCTGTTGAGGGTGGGAATAATCTCATATCCGGTTTATAACATGTTTTTCCACACCAGAAAGATCTTTTTTGTTTCAGCGTATTTAAACACACAACACAGTAGACAGAAATCTTACTGGCGCCAATATTACATTATTAACGGTGTTCACAGAAGGGAAAGGATATTTAATTGCTTATCTGTCTTTATGTCACAGACAACACACTTCCAATGCTGTTATAACCATTCCATACTTTGTGTTAGGGCTGTCACAATACCAATACCAGCATTGCGATACTCGATACCACGTGAAAAAATAAAACACCAAAAAAAGAGTTGTGCATTCAATATGTTATGTAATGTTCGGCCCATAATAGAACAGTCCTACCATATTTTTTAGGGGGACAAGGTGACCAAGAATGGCGAATCGCACGGTTTTGATTTTTTTCTGTTACAGCGTTGAATGCATAGAATTCTTTTTATATTTTAATAGTTCACACTTTTTTTATATTGTTTGTAAATTTTATATGTAAAATTAGGAAAGGGGGGAGATTTAAACTTTTAGTATTTTGGTGTTTTTTTTTTAACTTTTTTTATTTACTATTAGCCCCCTTAGGGGCTAGAACGCTTGTCCTATTCACCCTAATAGGACTTCACACTCTCCCTGCTGCCCGGTGCTTTATGCACACAGCAATAGGGAGCTTACCATGGCAGCCAGGGCTTCAGTAGCGTCCTGGCTGCCATGGTAACCGATCGGAGTCCAGCGATTTCACGGCTGGGGATCTGATCGGAACTGCCACCAACAAAGAGGAGGGAAGGGGATCCTGTGGCCACTGCCACTAATAAATATAATAATGGGGGGGATTGGGGGAGGTGCGCCTGTGGCCACCAATTATACTAATACTGGGGGGGGAGGTACCTGAGGTGTTAATTGTCGTGGTTCGGCAGATTGCTGTGCCCTGTTATTGATGTCGTGCGTGTGATACCCCTACCGGCACCTGCTGCCTATACTTGAATTAATGTGTTTTATATTCATTGGTGGCGCAGTGGCCACAGTTCCTCCCCATTGGTGGCAGCAACGTCACAATGGAGAGGGAGGGAGTCCCTCCTTCTCCAATGTGCTAGTGAAGAGAACATGGCGCGCGCTGAGAGCGGCGTGTGCCATGTTCTCTAAATGATACTAGGCTGCACAGCCTAGTATCGGTAAATAGTAAGACCTGCTATCGTATCGAACAGAGTCTAAAAGTATAAACTGGGTATCGATACTTCAATACCCGATGCAACCCTACTTTGTGTGACTGTGTACCAAGCCTGTGATTTAATTTATAGGAAAATTTTGAGCTTACACGTGGCCTCATAAAAAGAATGTCTGGAATACATAACTAAAGGTCTTGTTCTCCTAGAGCCAAAATGTGGGTAGTAGGCCACAATTAACTCTGGCTTTAGAAAGGCGCAATATTATCATGAGGAGAAAAAGGATAAGATTGTGGATTGGATGACTCACTCCTCCTCTCAGTCGCAGCAGTATGACATGGAGGTTACTTCTGAGTCTGACACCGTGACTTAGAGCCAGGCATCACAGCATTCCCCTGCAGTCCCATAAAAGTCATTAAGTGCAGTGTTCTCTGTCTTCACTGCCCCCTCCTAGTGGGAGTCTTCTCCCAAATCCCTACCAATGCAAAAAGACAAGAGCATTGTCCTGTGCAACATCTGCAAGAATAAAATAAGCCGTGTGCAGTCAAACACAAACAGAACCACAGATCTACTGAACCACATAAGGCGGCATCATCACCTTATCTAGTGAGTAAATAGATGGGCGCCAGAAAGCCCAGTCTCCTTTGCGGCACCCAGGTCGAGTCCACATGCTGTAAGGTGTCATTGTCATCATCAGTTACAGCTTCTCCCTCTCAGACTACTCCTCCACTCAGTCAGCCATTGATAATGGAATGCTTGGCCAGGAAATAACTTTACATGCACAGAAAATGCAAGCTTAATTCCCACCTCTCTAAGATGCAGGTGGTGCAGTCACTGTCGTACCATTTGGTATAGTCTGCTGCCTTTAGGGAGCTTATGGCGTGTACTCAGCCTTGATACAAGATACCTAACTGGCATTATTTCTCCCAAAAAGTCATCCCAGTCTTGCACATATGTGGCGGAGATGGTGGGATGCTCCTTGCAATTGTCACTGTGCAGCAAGTTGCACGCCACAGTGGACACTTGAAACAGCTGTTATGGGCACTGGAGTCGGAGGCTGATGATGAGAATACTGACCACAACACCCATTCATCTCAGTGTGGGGGAAGGGGGGGGGGGGAGCCAGAAAGAACTGGCTCTTTGGAAACGCTGGCCAGAATAACGAGCTTTATGCTTCCTTGTTTACACCCTGACACATATCAATTACATGAAGCAGTCTGATAACTGGATAACCATGCTGTTAGACGCTCCAAAATTTTTATTTGTCAGTTAAAACCATATAGTAACAAGTCTATTTTCTAAACAGTTTTTTATTTCTGATTGTAATTTTTTTCCCCCTCAACACGATTATGGGGGCTGCCATCTTGCCTGAGCTGTTCACAACAGCATTTGCAAAGCATTACAAATTGCTTTATGGCAGCCCCATGGGCCATAGACTACATAATAGAAACCACCCAAAAATGACCCCATTCTAGAAACTACACCCCTCAAGGTATTCAAAACTGATTTTACAAACGTTGTTAACCCTTTAGGTTTTCAATAAGAGTTAATAGCAAATGGAGATAAAATTTCATAATTTAGATTTTTTGAAAAATTTCCATTTTAATCCATTGTTTCCAGCAATAAAGCAAGGGTTAACAGCCAAACAAAAATTTATATTTATTGCTTTGAATCTGTAGTTTGCAGAAACACCCCATATGTGGTCGTAAACTGCTATATGGCGAAACGGCAGGGCGCAGAAGGAAAGGAACGCCATATGGTTTTTGGAAGGCGGATTTTAATGGACTGGTTTTTTGACACTATGTCACATTTGAAGACCCCCGATGCACCCCTAGAGTCAAAACTTCATAAAACTGACTATCTAAGAAACTACACAGCTCAAGGTATTCAAAACCGATTTTTACAAACTTTGTTAACATTTTAGGTGTTCCACAAGAGTTATTGGCAAATGGAGATGAAATTTCAGAATTTCTATTTTTTGTTACCTTGCCTCAAAAAAGTGTAATATAGAGCAACACATTCATATTTGCCCTTAAATAGTACAAACAAAACTGCCACCTTATCCAGTAGTTTCCAAAATGGGGTCACTTTTTTGGAGTTTCTACTCTAGGGGTGCATCAGGGGGGCTTCAAATGGAACATAGTGTCTAAAAACCAGTCCAGCAAAATCTGCCTTCCAAAAACCATATGACGATCCCTTCCTTCTACGCCCTGCCGTTTGGCCATACAGCAGTTTACGACCACATATGGGGTGTTTCTGCAAACTACAGAATCAGGGTAATAAATAGAGTTTTGTTTGGCTGTTAACCCTTGCTTTGTTACTGGAAAAATTAAAATGGAAAATTTGCAAAAAAAATTGCCGTTTTGGGACCGTTTTATATTTTTGTTATTTAAATCGTTGATCTGACAGGTTAGATTGTGTGCTATTTCTACCGATTAGGTTATTATGGACGCGACAATACCACATATAATGACTTTTTGGGTTTTTTTGCTTCAATTTTTCATAACAAGGCCTTTTTGAAAAAAATTATTTTTTAGTGTCTTCACATTCTGAAAGCCATATTTTATATTTAATTTTTTGGGCGACTGTCTTATGTAGGGGCTAATTTTTTGCGGGATGAGATGACGGTTTGATTGGCACTATCTTGGTGTGCATATGACATTTTGGTAACTTGCTACTACACTTTTTGTGATGTAAGGTGACAAAAATTACTTCTGACACAGTTTAGTTTTTTTTTTTTTTGTGTTCACCTGAGGGGTTAGGTCATGTTATTTTTATAGAGCAGGTTACGGACGCATAATATGTATACTTTTCTTTATTTATTTAAGTTCTACACAATAATCATTTTTGAAATAAAAAAAAATTTAAAATCATGTTTTAATGTCTCCATAGTCTGAGAGCCATATTTTTTTATTTTTTTGGGCGATTGTACTATGTGGGGAATCATTTTTTGCGGGATGAGATGACTGATTGGCACTATTTTTGGGTGCATATAACTTTTTGATCGTTTACCATTACAGTTTTTGAGATGTGAGGTCAAAAAAAGTTTTTTTTCTTTACATTGTTTTTATTTATTTTTTTACGGTATTTGCATGAGGGGTTAGGTCATGTGATATTTTTATAGAGCAGCTTTTTACGGATGCGGACATACCTTATATGTATACTTTTCTTTACTTTTACTTTAACAATAATAGCATTTAAAAAAAAATGTTTTAGTGTCTCTATAGTCTGAGACAGGGCTGTGGAGTCGGAGTCGAGGAGTCGGAGGCAATTTTGGGTACCTGGAGTCGGAGTCGGCAAAAAATGGACCGACTCCTACTAGATTTAAATTGGAATAAAAAAAAATTGGAATAAAAAAAAAGCAAGTTTAAATGTCCCAATTCAGATATAATTAATTACTTCTCTACTGTAAGAATAAAGGCCAATGCATGCAGCGCGTCACGTTACCGCTAAACAAAGACGTTAAGTGACCGTGAAGAAGCATGCTTTTCATATGCTTTACTATGCAGTTAAAGGGACACTGACAAGCTGATTTACCGGCTAAAGATATATCTGCTGGTATTCATCAGAGGATTAGGAATACAACTAGACGACTGTTACCCCCAGTTGAGGTTTACTTGTGTTTAAAAACGTTTTAATCAATATGCAAATTCCCTACCTTTGTGCCCAAGGGGCAGGCACACATGTAGAGTACTGGCAGCACTAGACAGGACTAGGTAGCGAGGAGGAAGAGAGAAAGCTGGCACAGCCTCAGCATAGCCAGACGAGGCTGCTGCCAGCACTCTACACGTGCGCCTGCGCAGGAATTCAGCGTTCGGCTAGCCTGAAAAAAAAGGCCAGTGCAGTGAATAATAACGAGGGGAACAGCGCTGGGAAGCTGTACTTCGGGCGCGGCTGGGCACAAAGCCGCAGGAGACGCTGCCCCATTGGGCACAAAGATAGTGAATTTGCATACAGATTAAAATGTTTTTTAAACACTAGTACAGTTTAACTGGGGGTAACATTAGTATAGTTTTATTCCTAATTCTCTGATGAATACCAGTATATATATATATCTTTAGCTGGAAAATCAGCCTGTCAGTGTCCCTTTAAGGAGCGGCAATACTTACACTTTCCATTGTCTTGTGGTCTGCTGTTACAGGGACCCCATGGTTATCCTAGCCTCTCACTGATAACGGATTAAGGACTGGAGACACTTGTATAAGTGAAGGGAATGGATAGTCAATAGTTCAAGACTGAAGCTGTAAACCATTTGAAAAACTGCTATCATTCAGCTAAGGCTATAAAACCTGTAAACTCAGATTGTTAGCTTAAATTTTAAACATGACTATGGGATTCTACTAGGAAAATCATGTTTTAAAATAAATGCCCCTTCCCCTGCCCCTTCCTGGATCCTCCCACTGCTTTATCTTCAGCAGAAGATCAGCACACAAAGGAGAAGGCAGCAGCTTCTGCTCAACTACCTCTCTGTGCTAGAGAAGATTAGAAGAACTTGGTGGAACAGCTTCGTATTTGCATATTAAATAGAGGAGTCGGAGTCGGAAGTTTCAAAATCTGAGGAGTCGGAGTCGGTCAATTTATCTACCGACTCCACAGCCCTGGTCTGAGAGCCATATTTTTTTGGGCGATTGTCCTATGTAAGGGCTTATTTTTTGCGGGATGAGATGGCGGTTTTATTGGTACTATTTTGGGAGGCATATGCCTTTTTGATCACTTGGTATTACACTTTTTGTGATGCAAGGTGACAAAAAATGGCTTTTATATCAAATTTTTTTTTTACGGTATTTGCATGAGGGGTTAGGTCATGTGATAATTTTATAGAGCAGATTTTTACGGACGCGGCGATACCTAATATGTGTCGTGTATTTTAATTTTTTTTATTTAGTAATATGTATTTTTTTTCTTATTACTTTTTTTTTAACCAGACCCACTAGGTTTTTGTAGATCCAGTGAATCTGGTGTCTATATAATATAGTACCGTATACTGTACTGTTTTTTTTTTTTACTTTAGCACAAGTCTGCTTAGACTTTCAGCACCATGGAGAGAGCAGGATGCTTCTGAAAGCGTCCTGTTCCCATGGTAACCATCACCCGCTGCGAGAACAGAGCAGCGGGTGATGGGGAGGGAGGGTAGCTCCCTCTGCGATCCCATCCTGTCCGGGGGCTGCAAAGGCACAGCAGCCCCCCTATGGGAGAGGGAGGGAACACCCTCCCTGTTAACTCCTTCCATACCGCGGTCCGTGGTATGGAATGGGTTAAACTGCTGACATCTGTACGGCACAGATGTCAGCAGTTTATAGCAGGGGGTCAGCAACGTACTGACCCCCTGCTATACCCACTAGACACCAGGGAAAGCATTAGAAAGGAGGCGAGCAGGGGATCGAAATTGCGATCCTGCCTGCCGCACCGTCCGCAATTCCCATCCCCTGGCAGGGTGCGGGGTGTTAAAATTTATAGGTTTGGGACATTTTTTAAGATTCTGATCCCCACGGTACAGAAAGCGCAGCAAACTGCAGGTCTGAACTGACCTGCGGTTTGCTGCGATCGCCGACATGGGGGGGGGGATGGGGAACCCCCCTGGGCATTGTGCCAAGGTGCCTGCTAAATGTCCTAAAGACCCTGTGTCCTAAAGAGGTTAAAGGGGTTATCCAATGTTTAAAGCATGCCCCCCAACGTCCAAGCCCCTCAAAGATTATACTAACCCCGCTCCCCGACACCCACGTTGCTCCAGATTAATTAAACCCCCTGACTAGAGATAAGCGAATCGAATAAAAGTGGAATTTGATTCGAATTTTAGGAATAAGCATAACAATTGTGAATTTCCTGACCTTTTGTGATAACTAATCAAAATTTTTCCTAAAATGGCGACCACACATGTGAGGACTGAGGACATGGGGCAAGGAACTCTGGGAAGGCAGGATCACCGAGACTGACATGCATGCAGCCAATCAGCAGCCAGCCAGCTCTGTGATGTCACAGCCCTATAAATACGGCAGCCATTTTAGATTCTGCCATTTTCCAGCGTTCTGAGTGCAAAGACAGATGTGAGAAGGCACTAGGGACAGCAATTGGAAAAAGCCAATTGTAAAAAAATAAAAAAAATAAAAAACTGAAAAAACTATTTATAAGTGCAGGGAAAGGATAGGGAGGAATATTTTCACAGCATCTTAGTGCAGGGAGAGACATCAGAAGGCACTAGGGACAGTGCTAGAAAAGCGATTTAAAAGTGCAGGGAAAGATAATTTGGAGATCCAAATAGCCATTATACAGCTCTGTCATTCCAGCAAATTGTTCTTGGGGTCCAAGTGCTATGTTGAAAAGCCTTTAGTGGCTTATCTGTGAAAATTTTTTTTTTATAAACACACACACACACACACACAGGGTGGGCCGTTTATATGGATACACCTTAATAAAATGGGAGTGGTTGGTGATATCAACTTCCTGTTTGTAGCACATTAGTATATGTGAGGGGGGAAACTTTTCAAGATGGGTGGTGACCATGGCGGCCATTTTGAAGTTGGCCATTTTGAATCCAACTTTTGTCTTTTCAATAGGAAGAGGGTCATGTGACACATTAAACTTATTGGGAATTTCACAAGAAAAACAATGGTGTGCTTGGTTTTAACATAACTTTATTCCTTCATGAGTTATTTATAAGATTCTCTTTGTTTACAGCCATTGACATGTCGCGGAGGTTAACACATGAGGAGTGGATAGAAATTGTGTTGATGTCTGGTGAACGCAGTAACCGGGTCATTGCAGCAGATTTCAATGCAAGACACCCTACGAGACCACCCATCTCCCATGCTACAGTTAGCAAACTGCTTGCTAAGTATCGTGAAACTGGTTCAGTGTTGGATTTGCTAAAATGTGGACGCATGAAATCTGTCACTAATGAAGAAACATCAGTGGCTGTCCTAGCTTTATTCAGCAAGAGCCCACAGCGTAGCACTCGCTGCATGTCACTGGAGAGTGGCATTAGTTGAACATCCCTTCGGCGGATATTAGCTACTCACAAATGGCACCCTTACAAACTCCAGCTACTGCAGCATCTCAACGAGGATGACCTAGATCGGCATAATGAATTTGCAGAATGGGCAAAACAAAAATTGGAACAGGACCCTCAGTTTAAGCAGAAGATTTTGTTCAGTGATGAGGCAAACTTTTATGCGAATGGTGAAGTTAACAAACAAAACCACCGCTATTGGTCTGACACTAACCCACATTGGATAGATCCTTCCAAGACTGTTGGAACAAAAAAATTGATGGTATGGTGTGGTATATGGGGTACAAAGATAGTGGGGCCATTCTTCATCAATGGAAACCTTAAGGCCACTGGATATGCGAAATTGCTACATGATGATTTGTTTCCCTCTTTATCCACTGAAGCTGGCACGTTCCCCGAGTTTTTTCAGCAAGATGGTGCACCACCACATTATGGGTGTCAGGTCCGAGCATTCCTAGATGAACAGTTTCCTGGAAAGTGGATTGGTCGTCGTGGGCCAGCTGAATGGCCCCCAAGGTCTCCCGATCTAACCCCCTTAGACTTTTATCTTTGGGGTCATCTGAAGGCAATTGTCTATGCTGTGAAGATACGAGATGTGCAGCACCTGAAACTATGGATACTGGAAGCCTGTGCGAGCATTTCTCCTGTGGTGTTGCTATCAGAGTGTGAAGAGTGGGAGAAGAGGGTTGCATTGACAATCCAACACAATAGCCAGCACATTGAACACATTTTATACGTTAAAACCAAGCACACCATTGTTTTTCTTGTGAAATTCCCAATAAGTTTGATGTGTCATATAACCGTCTTCCTATTGAAAAAACAAAAGTTGGATTCAAAATGGCCGACTTCAAAATGGCTGCCATGGTCACCACCCACAAACAGGAAGTTAATATCACCAACCATTCCCATTTTATTAAGGTGTATCCATATAAATGATATATACTGGAGAGTAAATCTGGATCGCACATCCTCAACACTATGCTTTTGATGTAATGACTGTCTCAGCATGATTACGTGGCATATCCGCCAAATATGTAATAATGACTGGGTGAGCTCTTTGCACTCGTTCACATGGTGCAGTACTGCGTGTCTGCCATTGCTGCCTCAGTGCTGTGCTGGCGGGGCGGTGGGTCCCAGAGCCAAGGAGGCTTTGCTGCACAGTGGGGTTGCTGTGTGGCTCCTGGGTCCCGCTGTCTGCTGCTGGTGCGGTGCTGGGGCGCCGGTGGTCGCCGCGCACGGCTGCACCATTTATAGGTTAGAGTAGTTTCCCACTTGCAGAGGCAACCTTGTCGTGGTTATTGGGCCTATGCTCTTTGATCAAACTGTATACTAATGCCTCTTATGCACAGCATATAATGTATTACAAATTGGGCGGATATGCCAAGTAATCATGCTGAGACAGTCATTACATCAAAAGCATAGAGTTGAGGATGTGCAGTATATAGTATCCATATAAATGGCCCACCCTGTATATATGTGTGTGTGTATATATATATATATATATATATATATATATATATATATATATATATACACACACACACACACATATACATACACACACACATACATACATACACACACGAAGTTCACTTCTGCTGCTATATGTGCTGAGAGCGTTTAGTCACGTATCTCTGTACTACAAGAAATATTTATTATGCAGTTCACTGTTGACGTTATTTGCTGTGAAAGCGTTTAGTGACCCATTTCATTACAAAAATAAAAATATATTTGTTCCTTTTAGGGGTGTTTTAATTTGCTTTTAATTTATTTTGTTCAGAGGAGTGGCAGAGGCCTAAATGTTTCTGGAGCAGGCAGGGGTCACAGCAGAGTAAGTGGGAGTGGCAGAAGGAGTCGCAGCGAGAGGCCTGAGCTCCCGGAGTCATCTAGCAGTCGTGTCTTTACCAGCAACCCAGCGGTTCTTGATTGGTTAACTCGTCATCCACTTCATCCCAAGTGACATCAGCCAACAGTCGGTGGGTTTGTCAGACAACCCTTAGTTGGCATGGCCCGGGAGCCCTCACCTGTCCTCATCCTGCCTCTGTCCTTTTCTGTTCCCTCACCGCGAGAAGTAGTATATGCTGTAGGCTCAGCTACACTTTTCAGCAAGGAAGAGCTACTAGAGGACAGTCAGCAGCTACTACCCAGCCAAGATCTGGAGGAGACATCCACCACTTCCTCCGCTAGGTTGTCAAGTAGTGATGAGGAGAGTGGCGTGGGTTGTGGTGTTGCTAGCGGTCAAGCTCTTGACCCAGAGGCCGTTGAGGAGGACATTAGTGACGTGCAGACACTACTAGATGATGATAAAGCTAATCGCACTTGGGAGCCGGGTGCAAGAGGGGCTTCATCATCATCAGAGGGTGGCAACTTGCCCGTGAGGCAGCGGCGGAGCCAGCAAGGTGGTAGCATGGATGGGAGTCAGCAGGGTGGCAGCAGTGGGAGGTTGGGAGACAAACGTGCCCAGGGTAGACCACCTGCTTCCCAGCAGCCTACCTGTCCAGGAAGTAGTGGTGCAGGGGTTCACTGATGCAGCGGCGGTAGCAGTCAGTCAGTGCAGACTTTTGAGGAGAGAATCATCTACTAGGCGGTGTGACTTTTTTTTTTTTTTTTAAAGAGCCGGAGGAGGTGAATGTGGCCATATGTCGAATCTTTGAGCAGTAAGTAAAGTGTGGCCAGGATGCCAATGTTGGCACTACAGTCCTGCATCAACGTATGCAGCGTCGCCATACAGTGGCCTGGGAGAACAGTGGCTCCGATGTGGTGGTCCAGCCTGCCGCAGCAAGTGGCACGCAACAGGTTTCAGGCAGTCAAGGCTCCACCACCTCAGCCGAAGGGAGCTGACTGTCAGACCCATCTGATGGTCCAGATGCTCCTGCTCCTACTCGACAGTCATTCCGTCAGCAATCAATCACCGAAGCGAATGCCAAGAGACAGCACGAATTCAACAGCACAGAAGCTGAACGTGCTCCTGTCCAAGTTGCTGGTGCTGCAGTCCCCCCCTTTCCAAGTGTTGGACTCTGCACCTTTCAAAGAACTGATCTCTTGTGCCGAGACGAGGTGGAGAGTCCCAAGCAATCATTTCTTTGCAAAAAAGGCTGTATCAGCCCTGCACAAATATATAGAACAGAAGGTGGGCCAGTCCTTGAGCCAGTCGGTGTCTGCCAAAATGCACGGCAGCGTCGACATGTGGAGGTCAGTGAGAGTACATGTTTTTTTACGGCTCACTGGGTTAATGTACTTCCTGCAGAGCCACACCAGCAACTTGGCCAGGTCACGCCGCTTTCGCCTCTATGTTCTCACGGCGTCGGCCCAGTGACAATGTCCACCTCTGCCTCCTCATCCTCCACCATGTCCTGCAGGGACAAGTCACAGTGCCCCTCCAACATACCACATGTGCAGGGCACGGCGGTGTCATGCTGTTCTGCACCTAGTTTCCCTGGGAGAACGGAGTCACACAGGGGAGGAACTGCTCCGTGTCATTCACCAAGAAATCAAATCTTGGCTTTCTTCACGACAACTGAAAATCAGAACCATGGTTAGAAACAACAGGAAGAACACTGTCGACGCTGCGTCAAGGAAGGCAGAACACGTGTGCCATGCAGGGCGCATGGCTCAATCTGGTTGTTCCTGAAGTCTTCCACCCATCCTAAAAATGGCCAGGAAACTTTGTATGTACTTCAGACACTCGTATACCACAAAGCACACCCCCATTGAGTTGCAGCGGCAGAACGGTATCCCCTAACATAGGCTGATATGCAACGTTTCCACCCTCCATATGTCGGACCAACTATACGAACAGAGAAAGGCCATCGATTTCTTGGTGATGCAAGCTGATAGGAGTACTCCCCTGTGTAACTTCAAAGTCAATCAGTGGCAGCTCATGCGTGACACCTGCCGTTTGCTTAGGCCCTATGAGGACGCCATGTTATTTGTCAGTCGCCAGGACTACGGTATGAACAAAGTCATTTCACTGCTTCATGTCCTGGAACAGATGGTGGTAACAATGGCTGGTCAGGGGACTGGAGACGTGGCTCCTAGATCTCACGGCCACATGAGCCCTGTGGGGGCTGAACTGGAAGAGGAGGAGGAGGACATTGGTGCACAGGCAATGTGTAACCAAATGGGTGGTTTTTCTACTCAGCTGACAAGAGAGCAGGAGCAGCCAGAGGAGCTACAGGGCGATGAGGAAGAAGAGACAGAGGACCCAGACACACCGTGGCAGTATGCAGTGCGCAAATGGCCCGCTGCATGCTCACTTACTTGAGTAGTGACAGCGGAATTGTCACCATTCAGCAGAGGGATGACTTCGGGCTCTCCACCTTGTTGGACCCTCTACCAGTCCAGAATGGGGGCCTTTTTTTTTTTTTTTTTTTTCTTTACACCCACTGACAGGGAGGACAAACTGAACTGCTACAGAGACATCCTATGTAGTCAGTTGGCCACAGCCTATCTGCGCCATAGTCCATCCTCTCTCAGGTCTGAACGGGGGTGCCCTGTGTGCTCTCGTTCCACTGCCATGGCTGCTGGGGAAGGGTGGGGTGGCAAGAGCAGTACCAGTTCCATCAGCAGCAGCCTGAGTCTACAGTCGCTGATGAATAGCTTTCTTCACCCGCATAGTGAAGAAACTACTCACCAGCAGCAGGTAGACCTGGAGCAGGACCTAAACCAGCAGGAGGTGGCATACTTGGACAGCAGGCTGCCACCCCACATTGAAGATCCGCTGGACTACTGGGCAGCCAAACTGACCGAGTTTGCCCTGGTATTGCCAGCCGTCGCCCCATTCTGTCACCTTGCTATTTTGTGGTCTTCTGATGCTGCTGCCTCCATCTCCACAGTATGTTACTTTGCATCTCTGTGGTATCCTGATGCAGCCATCTCCACACTAGGTCACCTTGACATTTTGTGGTCTCCTGCTGCTGCCATCTCCACACTATGTCACCTTGACATTTTGTGGTCTCCTGATACTGCTGCTGCCATCTGCACACTATGTCACCTTGCCACTCTGTGGTATCCTGATGCTGCTGCCACCTGAAGACCATGGCATTGGGCCACTCTGTGGTCTCCTCATGCTGCTTCCACCTCACCACTGTCATAGGTCCACTATGTGGACTTCTCATGCTGTTCCCACCCTCCCCACTTCATGACTGGTCCACTATTTTGGCTTTCTGGCTGGCTGACATCAATATTTATTTCAGATCTGTCAGAAGCAAGTAAAAATGATACGAACAATGGATCCTGTCTGTGTAGCAGCTGTAAGGCCTGTATGGTCCCATCAGAATTGGCCTATGATTTTGGTAGCCAACAGCAGGAATGCAAATATTCCATTCACGTGTAATCTCTGACCGAGGAAAGGCATATGCTCCACAGACAGGATCCGTTTTTTGTGGGTTATTGTTCTGACGGATCAGAGGAAGGGCAAATTAATCAGTGATGTCAACACAAACTTACGGCTTACACCCTCTCCACTCTGTCAGGAGGGCTCTACTTGCATAAGCGTTTAATAGAACATGTTCTGTAGACATCTATGCGGAATCAGCTGACGAGGGTGTAAAAGGACTGCACTAGACGCCAACATCTACCTGTAAGGCTGAGTTAATACTTGAGTTATTTGGTCAGTTTTGGCCTGTGACTGCCCAAATAAATGAAGTATGCAATGATTCTAAGAGCGACTCCTGTCATCTGCATGTCATACTAACTCACAGTATTTCACTACCACAACAGACTCACTATACGTGTTACTGCAAGTCACAGTGTTTTGCACCACTATAAAAGCTCGCTGCAGCCCGGAAATAGCTTTTTTTTTAACACTATTCGCAGCTAATAAATTCAGATCAAAGCAAATCTTTCCGAAAAATTCAGCAAACTGGCCGAATCGAACCTTTGAAAAAATTTGCTCATCTCTACCCCTAACATTATGGGATATGATTCTACACATGAATAACAAGTAAAAAGGCAGCATATAAACCCTGAGATAGTGATTCTCTTTTGATATGCTGTGGATGTGAAATTCGATGGTAAGGCAAAATGAGGGGGGCCAGGAAAGCCATATAATAATATCTCCATAAGAAATGAACAAGTAACTTGCAAGAACAAATAAAACACAACTACTTGAACAGTAACAGTCAGGAACCACGCATCAGATAAAATACAGCAACGTGTCCTGAAACACCTAAAAGTAAGTGTGTGTATATATATATATATATATATATATATATATATAGTGGTGGTGAAGATGGGGTTGTAACATGGAATCCAGAAACGTGGCAATTAGAGAAGGTAGGAGAGAGAAGAAAGGTTGGGTGAGGGGTTAGGGGACGATAAGAAAAAGGGAAGTTTAAAGGGAACCTGTCACCAGGAAATTCACTGATAAACAGGGCATGCTGCATTGTAGGGCTCATCCTGCTGAATATAATGATTCCTTTCACTTGATGATCTGTTGCTTTATTATGGAGAAAAAGTACTTTTAATCCATATGCTAATGAGCTGATTTGAGTCCAGCGTTTTTCCTATTCAGAGCTGTAGCCCTATTCACTTCTTCAGATCAATAACTAAACCACACCCCTTTTAGATCTAAAGAAGTGAATACGGGCATGGCTACAGCTCTGAATAGAAAAAATGCTGGACTCCTAGCTACTGGATTCAAATCGGATAGGATCCATAGCATATGGAATCAAAGTACTTTTTCTCCACAATAAAGCAACAGATCACCAAGTGAAATGTATCATTATATTCAGCAGAGTGAGCCATACAAGGCAGCATGCCTGGTTTATCAGTGAATTTCCTGGTTCCCTTTAAAATACAGCTCCACCAGGGAAACTGCATATCAAACAATATATGATAACTGAGTAAAACATGTAATGCTAGAAAAAGAAGCATAGTGGGTGTTGAATGTCCCCTATCCGGATCCCAGAATAGACATCATAGATAAATACAGCAACCAATTAATGGTGAAATAGTCAAAAATCCAAGGGGACCAGAGCAACCACATCTACAAAGCCACAGTGCAAGTCATCATAGCAGATAAATTGCCTCTAAGGACATCAAGCAATGAGAAGGCATGCTAGTGTTTCATTACTTAACTGATAAATATGCCAAATGTCCAGGAAGCACCTCCAGATTGAGTATAAATACACCTATCACAATCCCGCTCTGTGCCACTGGACAAGGGGGTCACCCCACTAGCAGAGAAAAAAAAAAAAAAAAAGTTAAGAAAAATATTTCTGTTAAAGGGGTTCTGCACTTTGTTTAAACTGATGATAGGCAGGAGTCCAACACCCGGGACCCCCGCCGATCAGCTGTTTGAGAAAGCAGCGGCGCTCCAGGAGCGCCGTGGCCTTCTCACTGTTTACAGCTGGCCCAGTGACATCACGACTAGCGTCAACTGGCCTGGGCGCAGCTAAGCTCTGTTCACTTCAATGGAGCTTAGCCCCGCCCAGGCCAATTAATCGTGGCGTTACTGTGCCGGCGGTAAACAGTGAGAAGGCCACGGCGCTCCTGGAGCACCGCTGCCTTCTCAAATAGCTGATCGGCGGGGGTCCCAGGTGTCGGATTCCCACCGATCATCAGTTTAAACAAAATGCAGAACCCCAAAAAGGTCAAGGTGCATTGAAAGGCATAAATGATGCAGTATTCCCCATTGCCTAACCAGTAACAATGGATGGGATGTATATTAATCGTCTATCATGATCACAAGTTGCAACGTATAAACAAACAGGGATACTGTCTCAGCAGACAATCAGTACAGGAAAATAACAAAAATGATATATATCAGTCTCTGAACTGTAATGTTAAAATTACAAAACTCAGTCAACACAGACATACAGTCCTGCTGAGTGGAAGTCTCCTCTGTAATAGCAACAGGTCAGGCTTTTGTTTAGGATCATCCAAGAACTTTAAGTGGACATATAGGAGGTTCTGGTAAGGCAGAGGGACGCAGTCTACGAACTTGCCACAATCTCGCTGGCTATTGCGGTAAAGGAGCAGGAGTGACTGGATGGTCAAATTGAATGCCCTTCCATTGCAGCATATCAAAACCCTCCTTGCAGTCCTTAATCATGTAGTCATGAGTTCCAATCTTGCAAGCAACATAGAAAGGAAAGCCCCAGCAATTGCATATTTGAGCTGTTTGAAGGGCCAATGGTCCCATCACTGTTTATCCAGCATAACTGGTGCTAAATAAGCAAACAATTCAAGAGTCAACACTCTGGAGAGGTAGTAAATTGTGAGCTGCCGCCAGAAGCTGATCCCTCATTTCAGGGTGGTGTAGCTTTAGTATGTTGTCTCGTGAAACATTAGGGTCTCTTCGGCGTCCAATAACTCTATGAACACGATCCATTCTAAACAGAGTTGAGTCGACTTATAGTCAATCATCTCCAATCTACTGTATGTACATGGTCACCCAGGCGGGAATTATCTAGCTCCATGGCATCCACCACTTGATCAATTTTATGATCTAATTCAGATACTCGAGGACCCAGTTCCTGAATTTGCTTAGTGAAATTCACCACTGCCTTGGAAAGTTCTGTTGTAAAAAGATTTTTTATGTTTTCATAGAGTTCAGAAGGATCAAAAGCTGGAGAGTCTGCAGTTGGCTCAGGTTCAGAAGGCAGTAGTGAGCTAGTACTGGCAGTTGGGGAGACAAGACATTCCATGTCGGATGGTTTTGGATTGCAGAAAAGCTCAGGAAGGGTTTTGACAGAAGGGAGATAACCCTTGTGGTTGCTCTATTTTCCTTTGGTGACTTTGTAGGCATGTTTACATATTTAGGCCAGGTTGAGAAAAATTGTGTAAATCATGCCACAGATGGGAGGGACGTGTCAGAAAAAGTTAGGATCCATAGCAAGTATAGTAAGGAAAATGTCCACAGTGGTGCACATGCTAGAGTCATGTAGAGAAATCTCAATTCTACAAAGTATGGCCTGTAGATGGAGCTCTAAGACCAAAAAAGGAAGTAGAGATAATAGCAGACATGCAGTAAAAATGAAAAATAAAGATGGGAGATGTGTGCACCCCTAGTCAGCTAGGGTTTAAACAGCACGTAAATAAAAGATCTCCCCTGTAGACCTTCCCAACCATGGAGAAGAACAACTCTGGGCAGCCTCTGGTAGAAAGAAAAGAGAAAAAAAGTAAAGAAAAATGCCAGGGTTACCTCTCTCCTCTAAGCAAGCTCTTTCCCGGGTAAAATGTGGTGCCCACAGGGAGTCCAGCTACAGGAGCTGTGGATGATGTGGGAGCAAGTGTTCGTCCAGGGACACAGGCCATCCAGCAAATCCTTGCCTGGGCAGCTTGGGCACCACATCAAGGGTACCATGCAATGATTCATATAAAATAAATTACAGTTTTACTGTTCAGCGCCCCAGATGACAATTTTCTCTTGTTTTCACTCTAGTATACATTTTTAACGCATTTGTGGAGGACAGCTTAATTTTGAATGGCCTGTGTTTTGATGCATATGCTTGTGATATAAATCAGCTTTGCACACTTTAATATATTATTTTCACATTGTTTTTACATGTGTACGTCTGCTTGGATGTAGGTTTTACTTGCAAATGTTTGTTTTATTGCATTTTTTAAGCCCTTCAGGACCCTGCCATTTTTCACCTTAAGGACCAGGCCATTTTTTGCAAATCGGACATTCATCACTTTATATGGTGATAACTTTAAAACGCTTTTACTTATCCAGGCTTTTCTGAGATTGTTATCTCATCACACATTGTACTTAGTGACAGTGGTAAAATCGAGAAATTTTTTTTTTTATTTATAAAAATTACCAAATTTACCAAAAATATTCAAAAATTAGCAAATTTCCAAATTTCTATTTCTCTACATTTATAATAGATAGTAATATCTCCAAAAATACATATTACTTTATTCCCAATATGTCTACTTCATGTTTGGATGATTTTGTGAATGCAAATTTTTTTTTTAGTTTAGCAAATCTTGAAATTTTTCAGAAAATTTCCAAAACCCACATTTTAAGGACTAGTTCAGGTCTGAAGTCACTTTGTGAGGCTCACATAATAGAAACCACCCAAAAATAACCCCATTTTAGAAACTACACCCCTCAAAGTATTCAAAACTGATTTTACAAACTTTGTTAGCCCTTTTGGTGTTCCACAAGAATTAATGGAAAATGTAGACAAAGTTTCAGAATTTCAGTTTTTTGACAGATTTTCCATTTTAATCCATTTTTTCCAGTAACAAAGCAAGGGTTAACAGCCAAACAAAACTCAATATTTATTGTCCTGATTCTGTAGTTTACAGAAATACCCCATATGTGGTCGTAAACTGCTGTACGGGCACACAGAAGGCAGATTTTGCTGGACTGGTTTTTTGACACTATGTCCCATTTGAAGACCACCTGATGCATCCCTATAGTAGAAACTCACAAAAAAAGTTCCCTATTTTGGAAACTACGGGATAAGATGGCAGTTTTGTTGGTACTATTTCATGGTAGATAAGATTTTTGGTTGCTCTATATATTACACGTTTTGTGAGGCAAGGTAACAAAAAATAGCTGTTTTGGCACCGTTATTATTTTTTGTCATTTACAACATTCATCTGACAGGTTAGATCAGGCATGTCCAAACTGGATTGCCTACAGCTATTAGGGCATGCTGGGAGTTGTAACATAGTAACATAGTATATAAGACCAAAAAAAGACATTTGTCCATCCAGTTCGGCCTGTTTCCTACAAGTTGATTCAGAGGAAGGCAAAAAACCCCTGTGAGGCAGAAGCCAATTTTCCCCACTTAAGGGGAAAAAAATTCCTTCCCGACTGCAATCAGAATAACTCCCTGGATCAACGACCCCTCTCTAGTAGCTGTAGCCTGTAATATTATTACACTCCAGAAATAAATCCAGAAATTACACTCCAGAAATAAATTGTAGTTTTGCAACAGCTGGAGGGCTGCAGTTTGGACAAGCCTGGGTTAGATTATATGCTATTTTTTTTTTAGAGCAGGTTGTTACAGACAGGACAATACCAAATATGACTACTTTTTTTGGTTGGTTGTTTCTATTTGTCATAATAAAGCATTTTTGAAAAAAACTATTTTTGTTACTCCACATTCTGAAAGCCGTATTTTTTGGGCGACTTAGTTAGGCTATCATTATTGCGGGATGAGATGACGGTTTGATTGGCACTATTTTGGGGTGCATATGACTTTTTGATCGCTTGCTATTACACTTTTTGTGATGCAAGGTGAAAAAAAAGCTTTTTTTGACACTTTTTTACGGTGTTCACCTGAGGGGTTAGGTTAGGTCATGTGAAATTTTTATACAGCAGGTTACAGATGTGGCGATACCTAATATGTATACTTTTTTTTTATTTAGTTAAGTTTTACACAATAACAGCATTTTTTAAACCAAAAAAATGTTTTAGACTCTGAGGTGATTGGTACTATTTTTTGGGGGGCACACACCTTTTTGATCGCTTGATAATTTATTTTGGAAAAAGGACTTTTTACTTGAAACTTTTTTTTGAACTTTTTTTTTCACTATTTTTGTCGCATTCTGGGACGTCAACTTTTGGGGTCTGATCCCCTTTACAGTATTGTGATGCATTGGCTATAAGTGTATTACAGACTAATACTCTTACAGCCCGCTTGCCTGTGAGATCCAGGGGGCTGGATCTCACAGGCTCTCCGGAAGGCAGCAGATGAAAAGCCCAATTAGACATATAGAAGGTTGCAGACAGGTCTCCAGAACTTGGACATAAACTAAACTCCCCAGAGATCATGGGTAAAGGGAGTCAATGAAGATTGATGTGTACTATGAACAATGTACAGCAGCTAACTGACTTACAGAAGGTAGACCAGGCAAAGTGTGCCATCTTTGAAAAACAATTTGCTACTACCCAGATTGTGCATCAGAGGAAGAGAGCAAATAGGTAATGAAGTCCATGCGACTTGCTGCCATGGGAACTCATACATGGTAAAAGGAAGAAATCGTGCAGGTTTGTTCAGGGTCTTGTTTTACGCACATGTGGTACAGTCAGGCATACAGGTGGATCTCAATAAAATTAGAATATCCCCCAAAGATTAATTTTCTTTAGTACTGTAAGTCAATTCAAAAAATGAAATTCATATTTGATAGATTCATTACAAACAGTGATCTATTTCAAGTGTTTATTTTAATGCTGATGATTATAGCTTACAGCTAATAAAAACCCAAAAGTCAGTTTCTCAGAAAATTAGATTATATAAAGACCAATAAAATTTTTTTAATTTTTAATACATAAATGTTGGCCTAATAAAAAGTATGTACAGTATATGCACTCACAACTTGGTCAGGCTCCTTTTGCATGAAGGCAGCATGATATGGAGGCAGTCAACCTGTGGCACTGAGGTGTTATGGAAGACCAGGTTGCTTTTAGCTTGTCTGCATTGTTGAGTCTGGGGTCTCAACTTCCTCTTGACAATACCCCATAGATTTCCTATGGGGTTTAGGTCAGGCAAGTTTTCTGGCAAATCAAGCACAGTGATACCGTCGTTATAAAACCAGGTACTTTTGGCAGTGTAGGCAGGTGCCAAGTCCTGTGTAAAATAAAAAAGAGCATCTCCACAAGGCTTGTCAGCAGAGGGAAACTTGAAGTGCTCTAAAATTTCCAGGTAGACAGCTGAGCTGACTCTGGACTTGACACAACACAATGGACCAACACCAGCAGATGACATGGCTCCCCAAACCATGACCAACTGTGTAAACTTCACCCTGAACCTCAAGCAACTTGTACTGTGTGCATCTCCAGACTCTGGGACCTTTATTTCAAAATGAAATGCAAATTTTACGTTCATTGGAAAACAGGACTTTGGATCACTGAGCCCATCCTTAGCCCAGGTATGACGTTTCTGATGTCTCTTGGTCATGAGTGGCTTGACACAAGGAATGCGGCAGTTGTAGCCTATGTCCTGGATACTTCTGTGAGTGATGGCTCTTGATGCACTGACTCCAGCCGCAGACCCCGTATCTCCCCAAAATTTTTGAATGGCCTTTTGATGACAATCCACATAACTTTCATCAGTAGGCTACATCCAGCTTCTTAACAATGACGTTTTATCGCTTACCCTCCTTGTGGTGAGTGTCAGTGACCGTCTCCTGGACAACTGTCAAGTCAACAGTGTTCCCCTTGATTGTATAGCCTACTGTACCATTTAAAGGCTTTGGTAACCTTTGCAGTTGTTTTGTGTTTATTGATTAGAGTGCGACAGTCTACAATATTGAACTTTTTCACAATATAAAAGTTTTCTGAGATACAACTTTTTCGGTTTTCATTACCTGTAAGCCATATCTATCAACATTTAAAGAAATAACTGCTTGAAATAGATCACTCTGTATAATGAGTCTATGAGTTCCACTTTTTGAACTGAATTATTGAAATAAATTAACTCTTCTAATTTATTGAGATGTACCTGTAGTGCTGAATGTCTTCAGAAATAGTAGGCCACCAATAATGTCTGGTAATCAGATTAGCATTTTACGTTGCCAAGAGTGTCTGGTGATTTTGGAGTGATGTCTCCAGGATAGGACCTGCTTCCTCTTAGCCAAAAGAATAAACATTTTACTGCGCTTTAAACCTGACAAGAGAGCTACCAACACAATATTGGCAGGATTAAAGATGTCTGTGGCAACTCCCCCTGTAAGCGGGATCAAAAGATCGGGACAGGGCATCTGCCTAAATATTCTTGTCTGCAGAACAGAAATGTAAAATTAAACTAAAACAAGCAAAGAACAAGGACCATTGAGCTTGATCAGGAGATACGTTTTTATGATCATAGTAAATAATAACTGAGTGATTAGCACCCACCAATGGACGATGCCACTCCTCCAGTTCCAGCTTAGTGGCTAGTAACTGTCTTCAGATAGAGTAATTCCACTCTCCTGCAGAGAAAGCTTGAGAAGCTTCTTGCCCAAAGTGGCTTTCTGAGTTAAAACCGCTCCTGCTCCCACATGGGATGTGTCCACCTCCAATAAGAATTGCTTGGAGAGATCAGGGCAGATGCAGAGTAAAAGGTCAACTGACGTGAAAAGAGCAGAGGCACCCTAGAGACAGTCCTAATAGACCTGAAATAGAAATCTGTAGCAGGAGAACAGGTGGAACGCCATCTGTCGGGCCCGCTGCTGACATCCAGAGGACGACAAGCAGGTCCAGACCTCTGAAAAGCAGATGGCCAAGATGGGTAAGTGATGAGGCATTAATGCAAGAGGATTATGGTAATGTGGGGGGGAGGAGGGCACAGGCCTACTACATAACATTGATTATGATAAAACTAACTATATAAATGTGGTATTACACAAAACTACTTTACCAAAATAATTAGCAATTTTTCCACATGGAAGCAACTTTAGTGCCCAATTATTTGTGCCACTGTGAAAAGCCAGCTCTCTATTATACTCCTGAGTCTCCTGATTGTAGAAACAAATTACATGTGGCCCTAAACTGTTATGTACATATGCAACAGGACTCCATGTGCATTTGACACCTAATTTGGCGATTTACACAGACAATTGCTGAGGCACTGATGTAAAAATAAAAATTATAATTCCCCATAGGAGGGTGTATCGGTTCTGATTCACAACTCTATAGATTTTTTGTTAATCGAATCTCATATAGATGATCAAGGCAGGTTTATTTTTCTGTATGGGAAGCTACATGGATATAATTACATTCTTGCCTTTTTTTTATATACCTCCGCCATTTTCCATGTACCCACTCATCCAACTATTACGTTTCTTGGAAGGCAAGCCGGAATGTCGGCTTGTACTGATGGGAGACTTTAACACTGTTATGGATCCCAAAAAGGACAGATTGACTTTAGATGCAGATCGGGGAAGGAACATGTGTAATTCCCCATTGCCTCAGTTCTGTTTGGAGATCGGATTGGTAGATATATGGGAATATGTTGGCGGAGGAAAGAGAGTATACTCCTGTGTCAGTAGAGGAGGAAGAGCAATGTCTAGGATAGAATTGGCATTTACTAATGAGAATAATCTGAATAATATTAAAAGGATACGATATGGTATAAGAACAGTTTCAGACCATTCACCGGTCTTAATTGAGGTTCGCATTGGGGAGAATAAAGACAATAGGGGATTTGGGTTCAAGTTGAATCCATACTGGCTTACTATAATGGATAACTACCAGTCTATTAAAGCATATGTATCCTCCTTCTGGGAGGTGAATCTCCCCTCTGCCAACATCAACTCAGTTTGGGACGCTCTGAAAGCATATCTGAGGGGGGTTCTCATTAGTGATATTGCGGCTGTGAAAAGATCGTTTAAGAAAAGGGAAAAAAATCTGACAGACACAGTGGCTTCCACAACGGAGCGGTTCATTGATCAACCTACGGAATGTAACAAGGAAGAGATGCAAAAGGCTAGTTGCTCCTTGAAAGAATATGTAATTGAGAAAGCAAACCATAGGCTACTTTTTAAGAGCCAGAAGTATTTTTCAGAATCGGGACGTCCTGGTAAGCTTTTAGCTAAAATAATATCACAACAGGACAAAAAAAAGAAAGC
The DNA here is from genome assembly GCA_033119425.1 of Bufotes viridis. Lineage (NCBI taxonomy): Eukaryota > Metazoa > Chordata > Amphibia > Anura > Bufonidae > Bufotes > Bufotes viridis. Next base: position 125,682,539 of record CM065594.1, read on the forward strand.
TATTACTCTAGTGCGTAACCTAGATGGAGCAATAATATCAGACCCAGAGGGTATAAGGGACTCTTTTTTGCAATACTTCTCCCAGATATATAGAGCTTCACCTGGTCTGCCAACTGACCTGGCGAGACAGTTCCTGGAGAGAATTTCTCTTCCAAGGCTAACAGAAGCCCAAAAAGAATCCCTGGAAGGAGAGGTGTCTCTTGCGGAGATTCAAGAGGCCTTGAAGTCTATCTCCGGGAACTCATCGCCAGGTTCAGATGGTTTAACATATGAAATTTATCGTAAGTACAGTGATGCCATTCTCCCTCATTTACTGGAAGTGTTTGCTCAAGCATCGCAGGGAGGGGATTTGCCACAGTCTATGATGGAAACTGTGATAGTTTTAATCCCAAAAAAAGATAAAGACCCGGCGGATTTGAGCTCGTATAGACCAATCTCCCTATTAAATACGGATGCTAAGTTGTTAGCAAAGGTTCTGGCTAGGAGGCTTTCTCAGGTTATGTCAGCTCTGATCCACTCAGACCAAAATGGTTTTATGGCGAAAAGGGGTACCCATCACAATCTGCATAGGTTTTTTGCCAATATTCAGTCCCCCGGAGGGGGCGCCCGCTCGGTCCTGTCTTTGGATGCTACTAAGGCGTTCGACAGGGTCGAGTGGACGTTCCTCTGGGAGGTGATGAGAAGAATGGGTTTTGGCCCCAAATTTATAGGGATGGTTCAGCTGCTATATAAATGTCCGAAGGCCAGAATCAGGATTAATGACATGCTGACAGAGAGTTTTGTACTGGGAAGAGGTACTCGTCAAGGTTGTCCTCTTTCCCCTCTCTTATTTAATATTTATATTGAGCCCCTTGCAGCTAGTATACGGCAAGACTCGAGTGTGGTCGGCTTTGGTGTAATGGGGGGAGCAGGATCGTATATCCCTTTATGCAGATGATATCTTGTTCTTTATTCATCAAACAGAAAAAACACTCCCTCGAATAATGGAATTGGTCAGCCTATTCTCCTATTTTTCTGGCTTGGAGGTTAACTGGGGGAAGACTGTTCTTCTCCCTATAGATAAGTTGCGAGGATCTGTGGAATCTCTCTCTAAACGGGTATCTATTTCTGACTCAATAAAATACCTGGGGATAACAGCTTCTGCCAAAATTCAGGACTATCTCCAACTTAATTTGATCCCTCTTCTTTCGAGGTTGAGATCCAAAATTAAGATATGGCAAAAAGTTCTGCCCGCAAGAGGGGACAGAATCTCATTAATAAAAATGGTGGTGCTGCCCCAGGTACTTTATGTTCTTCGCAATCCGCCCGTTTGGATTGAGGATAAGTATTTTAGGTTGATAGAACGGATGATTAATGACCTACTATGGGGGAGGAAGCGGGTGAGACTAAAGTCGCTTTATTTTTCCATGCCCTACAATAGGGGAGGTCTCAACCTCCCCTATTTTAGGGGATACTTCATGGCTTCTCAACTTTGCTTCCTCAATGATTGGGAAAATAGCCAACTTTGTAGAAAACTGGTGAAAGACTCAGGTTTTTCAGATTTTATTACAGTATTGGAGTCCGATTATTTGCTTAACATACAGACTGTGGCCATTCTACAGAAGGGTTTATAGCCAAAGGCATGGTTGGTGATAAAGAGCTGGTTTAAAGTTAAGGCAACACTTATCTGCACCCATTATGGCATAACTCAAAGCTTCTGAAATTAGATGATCCAAATTGTTGGCAATACTGGAGGACGCAAAATATTCAATATCTGAACCAGGTGGTTAAAAATGGGCAGGTCCTGTCTCCTATGGAGCTAAAACAGAACTCCAAATTAGGTGAGGTGGCTTGGTATGCATATTTTCAATTGAGGTCAGCACTTCTTAATATTGTTGATAGGTATTCACTTGAGGTAGACACCCCGGAATTTTTGCACAATTTGATTTGTAAGAAAGGTGGTATTAAGGTTAAATTATCACATTGTTATAGGCACTTGATGAAAGGTTTTTTTTCGGATTGTTTATCTCCAGGACAGAAATCCTGGTCTGTATTAATGTCAGAGGTGGGTTCTCCGGATTGGGAGAATATAGGGGAAAATTTTAGTCAGGTTTCGCACAACTTCAATCACACTATTGTACAGTTTAATATCATACACAAAATATATGTGACACCTTTATGGCTCCATAAGAGGGGACTTAGAGCCGCATCTGACTGCCCTCGCTGTGGGGATCCCGGGGCAGATCATATGCATCTGTTCTGGGACTGCCCGATCGTGAGTAATTATTGGAGAGCGGTACAAACAACTTTGACTCGGAGACTCAATATAGATATTCCTCTATCTCCCAAGGTATGGGTTTTAGGGGATCTATCAGAGGTTAACTGCCAGCTTATGAAGGGCCGTCTGCTGACTAAAGTGCTGTTTTTGGCCAGGCTTCTTGTAGCCAGAGAATGGTTTTCCCCTTCTGCTCCAGATTGCAATAACTGGTTATGCCTGGTGGATAAGGTGAAAATCTATGAGAGAATCATGTATAGACAAAGAGGGTCCTATATGAAATGGGCCAATGTTTGGAGAGACTGGGATGATTTATTTTTTTTTTTTTCTCTCCTTTCCCTCTTCCCTGCGGGAATGGAGGGTGGGCTGAGGGGGGGGGGGGTGGGAGGAATGGGGAAGTTATTAATTGCAAATTTGTTGAATTAAATTGTTTACCTCTTATATTGGAATAAAATATTAAAAAGAGAAAAAAAAATAATTCCCCATAGGAAGTGACCCCATTTTAGAACACCTACAAAACATTTTCAAGGGGTTTAGAGAGAACTTGAACCCCACCTGCATTTGATAGAATTTAGAACCACTTGGCTGTGAAAATGAAAATTAAAAGGGAGCTTAAAAGGCCAGGTTTTCTGGGCAGTTTTCACAGTCAAATGGTATTTTCATATTCCCTTTTTGGAATGCACTCGACATCTTTTTTGGGTTCTTCCCTTCCTTGCCATTTAGGGGATTTCACCAGGGAAATTTTGCCCTGGTACTACACATCTCCCTTCCAGGTTGACAAAATACGATCCAGAGTACCACCTTTTGAAACTTAAGTAATGTTTTCTTTCTGGCCTGCAGATTGAAATAAGTAAGCATTATACAGTGCCATCTGCACAATGTGCTTTTTGTACCACTCCTTTGTTTTCTACCTGGCACCAGGGCCGGCCTTTGGGGTGTGTGCAGACGCTACAGCCTGGGCCGGACTGGCCTGCCGCAGCCCTGCTGACAAGTGGGGGCGGCGGCAGGGCACAGCACGAGATGAGCACTTCCATTGCGCTCATCTCCATAGTCATCTGTATCGCAGTCCTCAGGACGGCAATACAGATGTCTGTGCTGCAGCAGAGGAGAGAGAGGCGTGTCCCCTCCCTGTTCCTCTGATAGGCTGCCAGCACTAGGCCTGCAGCCTATCAGAGGCCGGTGCAGGCGGCGCGATGAAGCCATCCTGCCGCCGAAGCAGTACAGCGAGGGACACAGGCCGGAAGAGGCCTGCATCGTATCACTGACATGGAGGCAAGTGTGTTTTTTTTTTTTTTTACAATACTGACACATGATGGGGGGGGGCGCTACTGGCACATGATATGGGGGGATATGGGGGGGGGGGCTCTGGTTGCTGGCACATGATATGGGGGGCATAACTGGCACATAATAGGGGGGCACTGGCTACTGGCACATGATGTGGGGGGGGGGGGGCCTCTGGCTGCTGGCACACGAAATGGGGGGCTCTTATTACTGGCGCATAGAAATTGTCTAGATGGGGCCAAACAGACGTGGGTTGAAGAAATGAGGGAGAGGCTATACATGCTTAGTGTTGTAAAATGGTTAAATATAGTGTACTGATAACATTGCTCGTTTCTCAGGGGTGTGGACATTTAAAAAAAAAAAAATACTTGTCGACTAAAGTGGGGGCTCGATCTACTTGTCCCTCATGACAATCTACTTGTCCGATACAAAAAATAATTTTAAATCAAAACCATATGTAAATAAGGTCTTTATTGATAGCAACTTAGAAGACAGGCCCAAAATGTATGGGGGCGACCACAAGGAGACGTTATACTGTATGGGGCGACCACAAGGAGACATTATACTGTATGGGGCAGCCACAAGGAGACATTATACTGTATGGGGCAGCCACAAGGAGACTTTATACTGTATGGGGCAGCCACAAGGAGACTTTATACTGTATGGGGCAGCCACAAGGAGACGTTATACTGAATGGGGCAGCCACAAGGAGACGTTATACTGTATGAGGGCAGCCACAAGGGGCTCTGTGTGGTAGTGTAGGGACGCCTCTTACGATCCATGTAACTGGGGTAAGATCCTATTAGGGTAATTAGTGCAGGAAGTCTTCTTTGTGAGATTTTAAAGAAGAGGACAGTGCTCCACATGGGCTAGAAGGGACAACTGGTATACGGGGGGTCATTCTGTGGAGCTGTCACTCTTCACCCCCAAGTACATGAGGAAGCTGACTTCAAATAGGAAGTTCTCCTGCCCCTATAAATCATCCCCATGGACAGTTGGATTACCTGAAAGAGCAGTGGAATTGCCGGGGGTTATGTTAGCCATCAGTAGTGGGCTGTCAGGGGGCGACACCTCTGATAACACCATCAACGTAAGCCATCAGTCTACCGGAGCCCAGTACACACCATATACACAGATATACACGTCATGTATGTACACAGTGACCTCTTTATTCATATGCCTATCACATCACAGGTGACAACCTGTGACACTGAAGTGAAGACACGTGTTGGTGACATATTGAAGGAGTCTTTAACCACAAATGTCCATTATATAACATTAACACCATTTGTCCATAACAGTCCCCATATTAAAATGCTTCTTACCATAATGTTGTCCGTTACAGAGTTGGGCTAAAAAACACTTTTATTCAATATGCAAATGAGGGTCTAAAGGTGCCCAGGGGCGGCGTTCCAACGGCCAGAGCCCAGGCCCTCGCTGATTTTCATATCCAACCACTCCCCTTTCACCCCTTTGGCCCGCCCTTTGTTTGGCTGATCACCTCCTTTCTCCATTCTGAAATACCTCGCCTGCACCGATAAACGGGATGTCCGTGCCTGCGCACTGTATGACCCATTATAGGCAGAGGCATCAGAGTTTCGAGTGCGCATGCGCCAGCCCGTATGTCACATGCCAGCCGGCGCCGCATGAGAGGGCTGTCATCAGCGCAGGCGTGGGATTTATTTAGATGCAACAGTGCCCAGCTCAATACAAAATAAAATAAACCCAGACCGCAAATATATCCTTAGATTAAATCAATTGCCTCTCACCACATTCACCATTCGAGCTGGCATGGAATACCTCGGCAAATGCTGTGGATTCACATGCGGTCCCTTGCAGAGTTCGCGTCCTAGGGATTGCTCACTCAGACCACCGCGGCGTGCCATGTGGTATAGGAGGGTACACGTGACGTCTCACGTGACTCCCAATCTCAAAAGATCCATGAGCGTACTCAGTAGCGTATTCCCAGGTCCTTGGGCAACCCTTAATGTAAATGTGCGATCCTTTAGCTCCTTGCTGTACACTTTTCATCAAGTACCAGTTCAGTACCAGGTATCAAGTATTATGTTCAGTACCAGGCCCCTTTTCCCATAAGTCCCAGGCCAATTTTAGAAAATCTGTCACGTGTCTTTGTTTGGTAATAACTTTGGAAAGCTTTTTCTTATCCAAGCCATTCTGAGAATGTTTTCTCGTGATACTATTTATTAAAACAGGCATCCTCAAACTGCAGCCCTCAAGCTGTTGCAGAACTATAACTCCCAGCATGCCCAAACAGTCTACAGGGCGCATGAGCTGCGGGTAAACGCTTGATTCATCAAGCAGACACCCGCAGCTCATGTCCGTGACCGGCAGCGATGCCGATCGCGGACATTTAACCCCTCAGATGCCGTGGTCAATCCTGACCACGGCATCTGATCGCGCAAAAACCGAAAGTTTCACTTTCGGTTTGTGCTTCGGCTCCCCTGATGGCCACAAGGGGGAGCCGGAGCATGCATGTAGTAGCCTAGGTCTCTGTGAATGAAACCTAGGTTACTACATAGTATTCCTATGGAGCCTATGACTGTAATAGGCTCCATAGGAAATATATGATTTTTCATATATTCCAATGCTATTGCATTGGAATATATGAGAATAACAATCTGATGATGGCATCTTATAGTTCCCTATGGGAACTATAAGAAAGTGGTAAAAAAAAAAAAAAAAGTTTAAAAAATAAAAATAAAAATATAAAAATTCAAATCACCCCCCTTTCCCCAAAATGAAAATAAAATAAAAAAATAAAAAAATTACACATAATGGGTGTCGCAATGTGCGAAAACGCCCATACTATAATAATATTAAAAAATATTCACCATACGGTAAACATAAAAACAGAAAAAAAGCGTCCAAATGGCTAATTCACCATTTTTGGACGCTTCATTTCCTAAAAAAAAAAAAAAAAAAAAATGAATAAAAAGTGATCAAAACATCATACGCACCCCATAATGGTATCAATTAAAAGTTCAGATTGCCCCGCAAAAAATGAGCCCCTACACTGCTCCGTACGCATAATTACAAAAAAGTTATAGGGGTCAAAACATGGCGATATATATTAGGTATTGCCGGATTTGTACTGACCTGAAGAATAAAATTAACCAGGTCAGTTTTATCGCAAATCGAACATTGTAATTTAAAAACCCGTAAAACTGTGGTGAAATAGCTTTTTTTTTTGCAATTTCACCCCATTTGGATTTTTTTTCCCGTTTTCCACTACATCACATGCAAAAATAAATGGTAGCGTTAAAAAGTACAACTTGTCCCGCAAAAAACAAGCCGTCATATGGCTATGTGAGCGGAAATATAAAAATATTATGGCTTTTGGAAGGCAGGGAGCGCAAAACAAAAACGCAAAAATCCCAAAAACCACGGTCCTTAAGGGGTTAAGCACCAATTCAGTTATGAAGTGATGGGCTTAATTAATGGAAACCTCCCTATTTAAGAAACTACACCCTCAAATTATGCAAAACTGATGTTACAAACTTTGCTAACCCTTTAGGTGTTCCACAAGAATTAAAGGTAAAATTAAAAAAAAAAATTCTTGCAACACAGCAAGGGCCAACAGCAAAATAAACCTCAATACACTTCTGATTCTGCAGTTTACAGAAACACCCCATATGTGGCGGTAAACTGATGTAGGGGCAGAAGGAAAGGAGCGCCATATGGTTTTTGGAAGGCAGATTTTGATGGACCGGTTTTTAGATGCCATGTCCCATTTGAAGCCCCCCTAATGCACCCTTACAGTAGAAAGTCCCGCAAAAAGTGACCCCATTTTGGAAACTAGGGGATAAGTTGCCAGTTTTATTGGTACTATTTTGGGATACATATAATTTTTAATTGCTCTATATTACGTTTTTTGTGAAGCAAAGTAACTTAATGACTGTTTTGGCAGTTTTTATTTTTGCAGCGTTCACCTGAGGGGTTAGGTCATGTGACAATTTTATAGAGCAGATCATTACGGACGTGAAATACCCAATATGTATACTTTTTACTTATTTAAGTTTTACACAATAATAGCATTTTTGAAACCAAACAAATTATTTTTTGACCGATTGTCTTAGGTAGGGTCTCATTTTTTGCGGAATGAGGTGACTGTTTGATTGGTACTATTTTGGGGGGCATATGCCTTTTTGAGCACTTTTCTTTGCACTTTGTGATGTTAGGTAAAAAAAAAATGGCTTTTTGGCACGGTTTTTATTTTTTTTTAAGTGTTCACCTGAGGGGTTAGGTCATGTGATATTTTTATAGTGCAGATTGTTACGGATGCGGCAATAAATAATAGGTCTACTTTTTTATTTTTTATTTGACTAACACAATATTAGCAGTTTTGAAGCAAATCATATTTTAGTGTCTCCATTGTCTGAGCACTATAGTTTTTTTGTGACTTTCTTATGTAGCGGCTCATTTTTTATGGAATGAGGTGACTGTTTTATTGGTGCCATTTTGTGGGACATACGCCTTTTTAATCGCTTGGTGTTGCACTTTTTGTGATGCAAGGTGACAAAATGGCTTTTTTGACAGTTTTTATTTGATTATTTTATGTGTTTATTGCACGGGGTGGATCATGTGATATATTTATGGAGCCGGTTTTTGTTCCTCTTCCTTGATTAATACTGCAGTTATTTTTGCATTTTAATGTTGTAGTGTTATGGTTTGCCTAATTTTTGTGAAATTTATGTATAATTAATTTTTTTTTTTTTTATGATAACTAGGTTATTTTGGAGAGAAGTGGCTTCTTTGCTGCCCTTCTTGACACCAGGCCATCTTCCAAAAGTCTTCGCCTCACTGTGCGTGCAGATGCGCTCACACCTGCCTGCTGCCATTCCTGAGCAAGCTCTGCAATGGTGGCACTCCGATCCCGCAGCTGAATCCTCTTTAGGAGACGACCCTGGCGCTTGCTGGACTTTCTTGGACGCCCTAAAGCCTTCTTAACAAGAATTGAACCTCTTTTCTTGAAGTTCTTGATGATTCTATAAATTGTTGATTGAGGTGCAATCTTAGTAGCCACAATATCCTTGCCTGTGAAGCCATTTTTATGCAACGCAATGATGGCTGCACGCGTTTCTTTGCAGGTCACCATGGTTAACAATGGAACAACAATGATTTCAAGCATCGCCCTCCTTTTAAACATGTCAAGTCTGCCATTTTAACCCAATCAACCCGACATAATGATCTCCAGCCTTGTGCTTGTCAACATTCTCAACTGAGTTAACAAGACGATTACCAAAATGATTCTCACCAGGTCCTTAAATGACAGCAATGAAATTCAGTAGAAAGTTATTTTTGGGATTAAGTTAATTTTCACGGCAAAGAAGGACTATGCAATTAATCTGATCACTCTTCATAACATTCTGGAGTATATGCAAATTGCTATTATAAAAACTTAAAGAGGACCTTTCACTAGTTTAAAAACTAAAAACTAACTATATCTGTGGGCAGAGCGGCGCCCAGGGGTCCCCCTGCACATACTAGTATGTCTGGACGCCGCTCGGTTCGCCCGGTATAGGCTCCGGTGTCTGCAGCTCCCTCTGTTGTACTGGGTGGAGTTTTTGTATTAGGTGTGTCCCTTGCTGAAGCGCTGGCCAATAGCAGCGCACAGCTCAAAAACCCACTTTTTAAAGACCAGTTCAGGTCTGAAGTCACTTTTTGAGGCTTACATGATAGAAACCACCCAAAAATTACCCCAGTTAAGAAACTACACCCCTCAAGGTATTCAAAACTGTTTTTACAAATTTTGTTAACCCTTCAGATGTTCCACAAGAATTAATAGAATATGGAGATGAAAGTTCAGATTTTCACTTTTTTGGAAAAAATTTCAATTTTAATCAATTTTTTCCAGTAACAAAGCAATTCTGTAGTTTACAGAAACACCCTACATGTGGTCGTAAACTGCTGTACAGACACATGGCAGGGCACAGAAGGAAAGGAGTGCCATGTGGTTTTTGGAAGACAGATTTTGCTGGACTGGTTTTTTAACCACTACAGGACAGCCTAACGCAGGGATGCGTCCTGCGGGCGGTCCTGTAGTTCTGAGTGGACGCATCGGCGCGTCATCTCGGGAGAAGCGAGACTTCCTGTGAACGCGCGCGTTCACAGTGAAGCGCGTCTCAGGAGTTCTGCTACAGCCTGCCAGCGATGATCCATCGCTGGCAGGCTGTAGATGCGAATTAAATCGCATTAAAGAGCTATATAAGACGCTGTTTTGTGAACAGCGTCTGATATAGCTGCTACCTGGTCCTCTGGTGGTCCCATTTGCTGGGATCGACCACCAGAGGACCAGGTAACTATGTAAAGTTGCACCAAACACTACACTAACCCCCCCTCACCTATTAACCCCTTGATCACCCCATCTAGACCCCCTGATCACCCCCCTGTCATTGATCACACCCCTTGTAAGGCTCCATTCAGACGTCCATATGTGTTTTGCGGATCCGTGGATTCACGGATCCGCTCCGCGGATCCTCAAAACACGGACACCGGCAATGTGCTTTCCGCATTTTGCAGATCCGCACATTGCCAGAACTATATAGAAAATGCTTTTTCTTGTCCACAATTGCGGACAAGAATAGGACATGTTCTATATTCTTGCGGAAAGGAAGTGCAGACCCGGAAGCGCGGGACAAAGTCTGTCCCCATAGAAATGGATGGGTCCGCTATTCCGTTCCGCAAACAGAATTGCGGACGTGTGAATGGGGCATAAGGGTCCCTTATCACCGCCAGTTAGTTAGCCACTTGTTAGGTAGCTAGCGCCCAGCCCACCGCACCGCAGTCACTGATTTTGGCAGAGATTTTTTCATCCACATTGATCGATGCGAATGAAGAAATCTGTGCCGTCCATTTTTTTTTTTTTTCAATATAAGGAGAATCGCAGATACTCCTAATGCTGGCCATACATGTAATGATTGCGGAGACCCTCAAATGCCAGGGCAGTACAAAAACCTCACATGTGACCCCATTTTAGAAAGAAGACACCCCAAGGTATTCCGTGAGGGGTATGGGGAGTTCATGTAAAATTTTATTTTTTGTCACAAGTTAGTGGAATATGAGACTGTAAAAAAAAAGAAAAAAAAAAAAAAACAATTTCCGCTAACTTGTGCTAAATTTGTTATTTTTCTGTGAACTCGCCATGCCCCTCACGGAATACCTTGGGGTGTCTTCTTTCCACAATGGGGTCACTTGTTGGGTATTTATACTGCCCTGGCATTTTAGGGGTCATAAAGCGTGAGAATCCAAATGCGTAAAAATGCCCTGTGAAATCCTAAAGGTACTCATTGGTTTTAGGGCCCCTTTGCACACCCAGGCTGCAAAAAAGTGTCACACATGTGGTATCGCCGTACTCAGGAGAAGTAGGGCAATGTGTTTTGGGGTGTATTTTTATATATACCCATACTTTGTGTGAGAAATATCGCTGTAAACGACAAATTTTTAAATTTTTTTATTCAAAGTTGTCAATTTACAGAGATATTTCTCTCACCCAGCATGGGTATATGTAAAAATACACCCCAAAACACATTGCCCTACTTCTCCTTTTTGTGAGGCAAGGTAATTTTTTGTTATTTACAATGTTCATCTGACAGGTTAGATTATGTGCTAGTTTTATAGCGCAGATAGTTACGGACGCAACAATACCAAATATGACTACTTTACTTGTTTCAGTTTTGCATAAAGCATTTATTTTTTTTCTATGTTTTTTTATTGTCGCCACATTATAAAAGCCATAGTTTTTTTTGTTTTTGGGCGACTGTCTTCTGTAGGGGCTCATTTTTTTTTAGGTATCAGATGACTGTTTGATAGGTACTATTTTGGGGTGCATATTACTCTTTAATCGCTTGCTATTAGACTTTTTGTGGTGTAAGGTGGGAAAAAAATTAACATTTTTAATTTTTTTTTTTACGGTGTTCACCCAAGAGGTTAGGTCATGTGATATTTTTTAAAGAGCAGGTTCTTACGGACGTGGAGATAAATAAATAAATGTATACATATTGGTTACGTTTTACACAACAGCATTTTTGAAACCCAAAAAATGATATTTTAGTGTCTCAATATTCGAGAGCCATAGTGTTTTTTTTTTTTGGGGCGGGTCTTAAATAGGGGCTCATTTTTTGCGGGATGAGGCAACTGTTAGATTGTTAATATTATGGGGGGCATACGCCTTTTTGATCGCTTGGTGTTGCACTTTTAGATGATGTAAGGTGACAAAAAAAATGTGTTTTTTTTTAGCACAGTTTTTATTTTATTTTTTTGACGGTGGTCACCGGAGGGGTTAGGTCATGTGATACTGGTATAGAGCCGGTCGTTACGGACATGGCAATACCTAATATGTATACTTTCTCTTATTTAAGTTTTACATAATATTTTTGAAACAAAAAAATCATGTTTTAGTGTCTCCATAGTCTGAGTCATAGTTTTTTTTAGATGTTGGCCGATTGTCTTAGTTAGGGCATCATTTTTTGCGGGATGAGATGACAGTTTGATTGGCACTATTTTGGGGTGCATATGACTTTGATTGCTTGCTATTACTCTTTTTGTGAAGTAAGTTGACAAGAAATGGCTTTTTTGTGGTACGGTTTCTATATATTTTTTTATGGCGTTCACCTGAGGGGTTGGGTCATGTGATATTTTTATACAGCTGGTTGTTACGAACGCGGCGATACCTAATAGGTCTACATTTTTTTTATTTATTTCACTTTAACACAATGATAGCATTTTGAAACAAAAAAAAAATGATGTTTTAATGTCTCCATGTTCTGAGAGCCATAGTTTTTTTTATTTTTTTTAGCAATTTTCTTATGCAAGGGCTCAATGTTTGTGGAATAAGGTTACTTATTGGTATCATTTTGTGGGACATACGCCTTTTTGTTCACTTGGTGTTCCACTTTTTGTGATGCAAGGTGTAAAGTGACAAAAATGACTTTTTGACACAGTATTCATTTTTATAGTAACATAGTATATAAGACCGAAAAAAGACATTTGTCCATCCAGTTCGGCCTGTTTCCTACAAGTTGATCCAGAGGAAGGCAAAAAAAACCCTGTGAGGCAGAAGCCAATTTTCCCCACTTCATTTGGTGGTATTTCATTGCTGCTGACATATTTACTTTTTTTTATATTAATCTAAAATGACTGAAATTGTTGCAAAAAAAAAAAAAGGGAAATTTTTCACTTTGTTGTAACATTTTTCAAATAAAACTACATTCCTATATAATTTTTTCTCTAAATGTATTGTTCTACATGTGATAAAAAAATAAAATAATGCAATAAGTGTAAAAGTTATAGCGTTTACAAGCTATGGTGCAAAAAAATAAATTTAGGCACTTTGACTTTGTGAGCACCTGTCATGTTTCCTGAGGTACTACAATGCCCAAACTGTAGAAACACTCCACAAATGGCCCCATTCGGAAAGTAGACACCCTAAGGTATTCCCTGATGGGCATAGTGAGTTCATAGAAGTTTTTATTTTTTATCACAAGTTAGCGGTAATGGAATATTCCACTAACTTGTGACAAAAAATAAAATTTTACATGAACTAACCATACCCCTAAATTTAGGGGGTATTCCCTGAGACTAGCCAAGAAAAAAAGCAAGCCTGTCTTACAAATGGAAGCCGCTGAGAATGATAAAAAATATCAAAACTGATTTTTTTTATCGCCGCCGTGTAGTGATTGTGCAGTGATAAAGAAAAAAAATTATAATTTCTCACTGAGGCGGGGCGGGCGTGGGTGACACTAATACTATTATAGATCTGACTGTGATCAGCTCTGATCACTTACAGATATTATAAAGTACCAATGCTGATTAGCGATACGCGAATCAGCAAATCAGTGACTGCGGTGCGGTGGGCTGGGCGCTAACTGAAGCCAACTACCTACCAAAGGGTCCTAAACTAACCTAACAGTCAATACTGGTGAAAAAAAAAAAAAAAAAGTGACAGTTTACACTGATCACTTTTTTCCATTTCACTAGTGATTGACAGGGGTGATCAAGGGGTTAATTGGGGTGGGGGGGGGTGATCTGAGGCTAAATGTGTAGTGCTTGGTGTACTCACTGTGATCTTTGCTCTCTGCTGGGACCAACCGATGAAAAAGACCCAGCAGAGAGCACAGAAGCCATTTAACACATTATATTTATAAATATAATGTGTTATACGGCTGGTGGTTCGATTTTTAAAAGTCACCGCCCTGCCAGCGCTGATCATTGGCTGGCAGGCTGGTGACCAACTCCTTGTGCGCCTTTTGACGACCCGCACTGCGCATGTGCGTGCCGCATATGCGTGTCATCTCGCGTCTCACGAGATGACGCGTATATGCGTCCAGGAGGAATAACCTGGCCGCCCGCAGGACGCATCCCTGGTGGTTAACCCCTTAAGGACTCTGGGTTTTTTCATTTTTGCGTTTTTGTTTTGCGCTCCCTGCCTTCCGAGAGCCATAACTTTTATATTTTTACGCTCAAATGGCCACATGAGGGCTTTTTTTTGGCGGGTCAAGTTGTACTTTCCAACACCACCATTTAATATTGCATACGATGTAGTGGGAAGCGGGAAAAAAATTCCAAATGGGGTGAAATTGCAAAAAAAAAAGCAATTCCACCACAGTTTTACGGGTTTTTAAATTTTTATTGTTATAATTTTTAAAGTTTTATTCTAAAGGACAGTACGAATTCGGCGATACCCAATAATGTATAGTTTTTCTTGCATTTTGATAGTGAAAAAAAATTCAAAAGTGGGAAATTTTTTATTTATTTTTTTGTTGCCATATTTTGACCCTTAGAACTTTTTTGTAATTAAGTGTATGGCATTGTATGGGGGCTTATTTTCTGCGGGGCGATCTGAACTTTTAGTTGATACCAATATGGGGTGTGTAGGACATATTGATCACTTTTTATTAAATTTTTTTTTGAGGAAGTGAAGTGTCCAAAAACGGCGAATCGGCCATTTGGGCGCTTTTTTCAGTTTTTCTGTTTACCGTATGTGGAATATAGTTTTTTATTTTTATACTAGGGGCGTTTTCGCACATTGCGACACCCATGATGTGTTTTTTTAATTTTTTAATTATTTTATTTTAATTTTGGGGAAAGGGGGGCGATTTGAAATTTTATTTTTTATTTTACACTTTTATATAGGTCCTATAGGGACAGTCATCTGATTGCTCCTAACAAACTCCAATACACTTGTATTGGAGTTTATGAGGATTTTACTACTTTCCTATGAAGCCCTATTGCTAACAAGGGCTGCATAGGAAATAGTAAGTAGTAACCTCGAATAATTCATTGAGTTCGAGGCTATTACATCCAGGAATTATGAAAAATTCATAATAATTCATAACACCATAATTAATAATTCTTAATTGAATTATTATTAACCTGACAACTTGTCCAGGCTGGAGGTGTTATACTATATACTGAATAGGGCTGGAGGTGCTAGACTGTATACAATTTGGTCCTGAGGGGTTATACCATATACTATTTGTTTAATGTAATTAAAGCTATATTACGTAATAACATTTGTTTTAATATACTAAATTGACTGAATATGACTGTCAGTACAATGCTTTAAAATTTAGGGACCTACTTTTAATTTTGCACAGGGCCCAATTTTGACTAAAGCCAGCGCTGTTCGCTCTGCTAACAGCCTGAACCAATGTGGTATGCAGGCTGAATAAAGGTTACAGAGATCCAATAGAATGATATCAGAGTCAAAGATAAATAACAATGCGTCTTTATTAGAACAATTTGCGAAACATGATTGGTACAAAAATGTTAACAAGTAAAAACAATTACACAAAGCGCGACACACCACATAGCACAATCAGAGTATAGCTGGTGAAAGTTAATAACTATGCGCAATTATCCTCAGTCATTGTACACACCGAGTAAGTAATTGGGACCCAACAAAACAGACAATTGCTGATTTGGGCAAAGTAACCGGTCTCCATAAAAAATTTTTTTAACAGTAAACATGAGGATAATCGCACAAGAACAACAACATAATATACACACCAGTAATGGGTCACAGCAGTGTCACCGAATAAACGCGCCCCGACGTGCGTTTCGCCGTCAGCTTTCTCAAGGGGCGATAAGAGAGTGCACCAGCATCAAAGTTTAAATAAGGAAGAAACCTGATGTCATAGGCCATGTGATCCATAATCCACCAATAAGGAATAGGAACGACCCACCAACCTGATTAACATATATATCAAATCCAGCTGAGTGACGGTATCACTCCCGCTCAGTACCTGGCGCACGATCATCCGTCATGAATGCCGGCATCCGCATGCGCCGTGGGGGAAGGCGGTCACGCACGTATGGCGTGAAACGCCTCATCCCAGAAACCAGGAAGCCGCGGCATGCCGGAGCATGCTCAGAAGATCGCGCGCACCACGGGAGCCATATTAGAAGAGGGCAATTTGCCCAACTGAACAGGAAGGAGGATGTCAGAATAACATACCTATTATGACAGTACCCAGTATACTACACAATTCCATGCTACAACACAATTAATTGGACCTTTGAAAACCATTATACCAGTGTTAAATTGATGGTCATATATATAAAGGGGTCAGCATATACGGCAATGGATTATGACAACATATAACACCATGTGTAAAAAGTGTATAAGGTGAACAAGGATGGTGACCATGATTAAAAAAAAGTATATGATGTGTAGATGAAAGTGTATTTAAATACAAAATCAATAACCCCAATTACAAAAATTATATGAAAACCAACATGATTCACTGATTGTGGAAATAATTCCAATAAAAATAATTACGACGTGAGTATACAATATTTGAATAATGTGTAAAAATAAATTACAGTGAATGAATATGCCAGTGTGAAAAAAATATATAATTCATTTATATAATTCATAAAACATGATATAGGTGACAAATAAGTGATGGACAAAAGAAAAATATGTGCAAAGAACTATACTGCGTCAAGTGAAAAACCAAAAAAAAAAAAAAAAAAGTCATAAGCAAAGCCGCAACATGTCCTAACGATGGATGACATTCAACCCTTCATGTAACACGGGGATGTGGAACAACATGGACTATATGGTCTAAAAAAGAAAATAATCATTAGTATACTGCAATACACACTGGAAACACCGGGTCAAAGACCCCCTCCAATGATACAATGATGCTGATGGTCACTCAACCATAAAATATATATACATAACAAGACTACATATAACATATAAGAATATATACAGGTCACCAGAATTTTAAGGATGAAATGCTCATTCATAAGAAGGATGCTACAGGCACTTTATCATTTAGACCGTATGGGGATTGAGTCCTTAATTTGATGATCCATTTGCACTCCAACTCTTCCAAACGACGGAACACATGGCCACCTCTAATCCCTGACAGGATTTTGTCGATGCCACAAAATTTAAGTTCCTGCCACGAGTTGTTATGCATTGCTCGGAAATGTCTGGCTATAGGTTTAAGCTTGGCCAGTTTGTCCTTGTCATTATCATCAATGCGTGAAGCCGCACGGATATCTTTCTGATGTTCTTGTATCTTAACCCGTAGCTCCCTGGTTGTCATGCCAACATAAATTTGCCCACAGGGGCATGTGGCATAATAGACCACCCCAGTGGTGCTACAATTAATAAAATGTACTATATTGTACTCTTTATAGCCAAATGAGTCAGTGAAAGTGCTGGTTTTCACCACAAATTTACATGTGGAACAATGTCCACAAGGAACACTGCCCCATGTTGGACCCTTAGATCCAAAGAGAAATGTCGATCTAGGTGGATTGTAATGACTCCGTACCAACATATCACCAAGATTTTTGCTGCACTTGGCAACAAAAAGAGGATCCGAAGACAAAATCTTAAGGTCCCAATCGGACTGTAGAATGGGCCAGTACGTTTTAAAAAAATTTTTCATATTGCCCCACTGTGTATTGTAGTTGGTAATCATTCTTACCTTGTTCTGTTCCAAAGGTTCCCTCTTGACTTTATTTTCCAGCAGCTTCTCTCTTGATGTATGCAAAGCACGGGTATATCCACGTTGAATGTCACTATGGTTGTATCCTCTTTGTGTAAATCGCTCTTGCAAAATTTGGGATTCTTTATCAAAATCCTGTTTAGATGTACATATCCTCTTCGCTCTCAGAAATTGTCCGATGGGAATAGATCTTTTCTGATGTCCTGGATGAAATGAGGACGCATGTAAAAGTGAATTTACCGCAGTTTGTTTGCGATATACTGATGTTTCAAGACAACCAGCCTCAGTTACTCTGATGTTAATATCCAGAAAACTGATCTCTGTTTGACATACTGTTTGTGTGAGAGTGATGTTCCGAGCAATGCATACTGTTTGTGTGAGAGACATTTCCGAGCAATGCATAACATCGACAAAATCCTGTCAGGGATTAGAGGTGGCCATGTGTTCTGTCGTATGGGGCTTGAGTCCTTAATTTGATGATCCATTTGCACTCCAACTCTTCCAAACGACAGAACACATGGCCACCTCTAATCCCTGACAGGATTTTGTCGATGTTATGAATTGCTCGGAAATGTCTCTCACACAAACAGTATGCATTGCTCGGAACATCACTCTCACACAAACAGTATGTCAAACAGAGATCAGTTTTCTGGATATTAACATCAGGGTAACTGAGGCTGGTTGTCTTGAAACATCAGTATATCGCAAACAAACTGCGGTAAATTCACTTTTACATGCGTCCTCATTTCATCCAGGACATCAGAAACGATCTATTCCCATCGGACAATTTCTGAGAGCGAAGAGGATATGTACATCTAAACAGGATTTTGATAAAGAATCCCAAATTTTGCAAGAGTGATTTACACAAAGAGGATACAACCATAGTGACATTCAACGTGGATATACCCGTGCTTTGCATACATCAAGAGAGAAGCTGCTGGAAAATAAAGTCAAGAGGGAACCTTTGGAACAGAACAAGGTAAGAATGATTACCAACTACAATACACAGTGGGGCAATATGAAAATTTTTTTTAAAACGTACTGGCCCATTCTACAGTCCGATTGGGACCTTAAGATTTTGTCTTCGGATCCTCTTTTTGTTGCCAAGTGCAGCAAAAATCTTGGTGATATGTTGGTACGGAGTCATTACAATCCACCTAGATCGACATTTCTCTTTGGATCTAAGGGTCCAACATGGGGCAGTGTTCCTTGTGGACATTGTTCCACATGTAAATTTGTGGTGAAAACCAGCACTTTCACTGACTCATTTGGCTATAAAGAGTACAATATAGTACATTTTATTAATTGTAGCACCACTGGGGTGGTCTATTATGCCACATGCCCCTGTGGGCAAATTTATGTTGGCATGACAACCAGGGAGCTACGGGTTAAGATACAAGAACATCAGAAAGATATCCGTGCGGCTTCACGCATTAATGATAATGACAAGGACAAACTGGCCAAGCTTAAACCTATAGCCAGACATTTCCGAGCAATGCATAACAACTCGTGGCAGGAACTTAAATTTTGTGGCATCGACAAAATCCTGTCAGGGATTAGAGGTGGCCATGTGTTCCGTCGTTTGGAAGAGTTGGAGTGCAAATGGATCATCAAATTAAGGACTCAATCCCCATACGGTCTAAATGATAAAGTGCCTGTAGCATCCTTCTTATGAATGAGCATTTCATCCTTAAAATTCTGGTGACCTGTATATATTCTTATATGTTATATGTAGTCTTGTTATGTATATATATATTTTATGGTTGATTGACCATCAGCATCATTGTATCATTGGAGGGGGTCTTTGACCCGGTGTTTCCAGTGTGTATTGCAGTATACTAATGATTATTTTCTTTTTTAGACCATATAGTCCATGTTGTTCCACATCCCCCGTGTTACATGAAGGGTTGAATGTCATCCATCGTTCGGACATGTTGCGGCTTTGCTTATGACTTTTTTTTTTTTTGTTGGTTTTTCACTTGATGCAGTGTAGTTCTTTGCACATATTTTTCTTTTGTCCATCACTTATTTGTCACCTATATCATGTTTTATGAATTATATAAATGAATTATATATTTTTTTCACAACTGGCATATTCATTCACTGTAATTTATTTTTACACATTAATCAAATATTGTATACTCACGTCGTAATTATTTTTATTGGAATTATTTCCACAATCAGTGAATCATGTTGGTTTTCATATAATTTTTGTAATTGGGGTTATTGATTTTGTATTTAAATACACTTTCATCTACACATCATATACTTTTTTTAATCATGGTCACCATCCTTGTTCACCTTATACACTTTTTACACATCATGGTGTTGTTATATGTTGTCATAATCCATTGCCGTATATGCTGACCCCTTTATATATATGACCATCAATTTAACACTGGTATAATGGTTTTCAAAGGTCCAATTAATTGTGTTGTAGCATGGAATTGTGTAGTATACTGGGTACTGTCATAATAGGTATGTTATTCTGACATCCTCCTTCCTGTTCAGTTGGGCAAATTGCCCTTTTCTAATATGGCTCCCGTGGTGCGCGCGATCTTCTGAGCATGCTCCGGCATGCCGCGGCTTCCTGGTTTCTGGGATGAGGCGTTTCACGCCATACGTGCGTGACCGCCTTCCCCCACAGCCATGGCGCATGCGGATGCCGGCATTCATGACGGATGATCGTGCACCAGGTACTGAGCGGGAGTGATACCGTCACTCAGCTGGTTTTGATATATATGTTATTCAGGTTGGTGGGTCGTTCCTATTCCTTATTGGTGGATTATGGATCACATGGACTATGACATCAGGTTTCTTCCTTATTTAAACTTTGATGCTGGTGCACTTTCTTATCGCCCCTTGAGAAAGCTGACGGCGAAACGCGCGTCGGGGCGCGTTTATTCGGCGACACTGCTGTGACCCATTACTGGTGTGTATATTATTATGTTGTTATTCTTGTGCGATTATCCTCATGTTCACTGTTGTTAAAAAAAAATTTTATGGAGACCGGTTACTTTGCCCAAATCAGCAATTGTCTGTTTTGTTGGGTCCCAATTACTTACTCGGTGTGTACAATGACTGAGGATAATTGCGCATAGTTGTTATTAACTTTCACCAGCTATACTCTGATTGTGCTATGTGGTGTGTCGCTCTTTGTGTAATTGTTTTTACTTGTTTTTAACATTTTTGTACCAATCATGTTTCGCAAATTGTTCTAATAAAGACGCATTGTTATTTATCTTTGACTCTGATATCATTCTATTGGATCTCTATTCTGTTTTGGATATTGGGTCCTATACCAGTGGGAATCATTGTTGGTTTAATTGAATAAAGGTTACCCCCCAACTTATAAAATTTAATCCCGGCCACATCACCAGTGATGCTAGGGAGGCAGGTCACCATCAAGGCATGCTATTGGCTGCACCGAGCGCGGTAAGTATGGTCTATAGAAGGGGCCAAGGCACTGTGGGGGCATTTTTAGAATTGGATAACCCCTATAATGAAAAAACTATATCAAAGAGGACAGTTCAGCAGTTAAATTAAAAGGAAACTGGCATAAATCCTGGCACTCCTCAGATAATTCAATTTTTTTTGCTGTTCTTGCAACTCCCTTACTATTCCCAAGATAAGGCTCACGTAATTTCCAGCAGCCTATATGCTAATAGTATGGGTTTGCCAAGAGGGCAAACCACTGTTCATTCAATGTAGACATCGTTAGAGCAGGTGAAATAGCAGTGCGAGGATTGTCCATATTGCCTCTTTTGCTGGCTTGATAAATTTTTCCTTCGTATTACAAGGTGCTAGTTTCCAAGGGTTATGGAAACCACCTCTGCAGCACAGATATGAGGTGACGGGCAGGAGCTTGTGCGCAAGTTTGCCTAAGTGCAGTCCCATAGTCCCAATCATTGGAGAGACCGTAGCTTTTTACTATAGTGTGCAAGCATGAGCACAGCCACATCTGCTGAAATCGAGATGTGACCATAACTCCTGGAAACAAGACGTGTATAATGTGATTGCAAAATTAATCAAGCCAGCAAAGGAAGCAATATGGACAATCACAATACATGTATTAACTTTGTCTACATGATAAATGCCATTTGTTGACATGACAATTCATTTAACCCCTTCCTGACCCTGAAACCTGTAAAACTGTGTGCTATTCATTCTCCAGGTCAGTACAATTACACCGATAGAACATACAGGTCCTTCTCAAAAAATTAGCATATTGTGATAAAGTTAATTATTTTCTGTAATGTACTGATAAACATTAGACTTTCATATATTTTAGATTCATTACACACAACTGAAGTAGTTCAAGCCTTTTATTGTTTTAATATTGATGATTTTGGCATACAACTCATGAAAACCCAAAATTCCTATCTCAAAAAATTAGCATATTTCATCCGACCAATAAAAGAAAAGTGTTTTTAATACAAAAAAAGTCAACCTTCAAATAATTATGTTCAGTTATGCACTCAATACTTGGTCGGGAATCCTTTTGCAAAAATGACTGCTTCAATGCGGCGTGGCATGGAGGCAATCAGCCTGCTGAGGTGTTATGGAGGCCCAGGATGCTTCGATAGCGGTCTTAAGCTCATCCAGAGTGTTGGGTCTTGTGTCTCTCAACTTTCTCTTCCCAATATCCCACAGATTCTCTATGGGGTTCAGGTTCGGAGAGTTGGCAGGCCAATTGAGCACAGTAATACCATGGTCAGTAAACCATTTACCAGTGGTTTTGGCACTGTGAGCAGGTGCCAGGTCATGCTGAAAAATGAAATCTTCATCTCCATAAAGCTTTTCAGCAGATGGAAGCATGAAGTGTTCCAAAATCTCCTGATAGCTAGCTGCATTGACCCTGCCCTTGATAAAACACAGTGGACCAACATCAGCAGCTGAAATGGCACCCCAGACCATCACTGACTGTGGGTACTTGACACTGGACTTCAGGCATTTTGGCATTTCCCTCTCCCCAGTCTTCCTCCAGACTCTGGCACCTTGATTTCCGAATAACATGCAAAATTTGCTTTCATCCGAAAAAAGTACTTTGGACCACTGAACAACAGTCCAGTGCTGCTTCTCTGTAGCCCAGGTCAGGCGCTTCTGCCGCTGTTTCTGGTTCAAAAGTGGCTTGACCTGGGGAATGCGGCACCTGTAGCCCATTTCCTGCACACGCCTGTACACGGTGGCTCTGGATGTTTTTACTCCAGACTCAGTCCACTGCTTCCACAGTTCCCCCAAGGTCTGGAATCTGTCCTTCTCCACAATCTTCCTCAGGGTCCGGTCACCTCTTCTCGTTGTGCAGCGTTTTCTGCCACACTTTTTCCTTCCCACTGAGGTGCCTTGATACAGCACTCTGGGAACAGCCTATTCGTTCAGAAATTTCTTTCTGTGTCTTACCCTCTTGCTTGAGGGTGTCAATGATGGCCTCCTGGACAGCAGTCAGGTCGGCAGTCTTACCCATGATTGCGGTTTTGAGTAATGAACCAGGCTGGGAGTTTTTAAAAGCCTCAGGAATCTTTTGCAGGTGTTTAGAGTTAATTAGTTGAATCAGGTGATTAGGTGAATAGCTCGTTTAGAGAACCTTTTCATGATTTTTTTAAATAGGAATTTTGGGTTTTCATGAGCTGTATGCCAAAATCATCAATATTAAAATAAAAGGCTTGAACTACTTCAGTTGTGTGTAATGAATCTAAAATATATGAAAGTCTAATGTTTATCAGTACATTACAGAAAATAATGAACTATCACAATATGCTAATTTTTTGAGAAGGACCTGTATATACAGTTTTTCTTTTTATTTATTTTTTCGTATTTTAATACTGGGGAAAAAAAATTAACTTTTTGAGAGGAAAAAAAATGTCTCTTTTCATCGCCATAGTCTGACCCCCATAACTTTTTTTTTATAGTTATTTCTTTTTTTTCCCCCTCGTTATGCCATTCTTAGTATGGGACAAGTTTATTTTTTTATTTTAATAGTACAGGTGGCAATAACCATGATGATTTTTTTTTTTTTTTTTTTTTTTTTTTAAGTATTTTGATTTTGGGGAAAGGGTGGGGGGTGTAATTTAAATTTTTGTATTTATTTTTTTAAACTTTTTTTTTTTTTACCTTTTTTTTAGGTCCCCAAGCGGACCACAACATGCAATAATCAGATTATAATTTTTACAGGGCAATGGAATTTTCTCCATCATTCTATACAGAAATACCTACAGTATATTACAATTCAGTGCTGCCACTAATTTTAATATACAAGTAATGAGCCTGGAATCTTATTACAGGCTCAGGCTCATTACTTTCAAGGAACACCTTTCTCAATCTCAGGCAGAGGGGAGGAGCTCCTGCCGAAGCACGGGTTTCCGAGTTTCCACCTTCTCAGATGCTGTGGTCACATTTGACCACGGCATCTGAAGGGTTAAATGTCTGCATCCGACATTAGAGTTGATTGCAGAAATTAGCGGGTGTATGCTGTATAAAACAGCAGGCACATACTAGCTATGTCACTCGCTAAGCCCAGGGAGCATCTTTAACCACCTCCCGACAGCCTAACGTAGGGATGCGTCCTGCAGGCGGCCAGGATGTTCCTCCTTGACGCATCCGTGCGTCATCTCGCGAGATGTCCTGTGAACGATCGCGACGGCAGGTTGATCATGCGCTGGCAGGCTGTAGATGTTAAAAAAAAACAGCACCTGAATCGCATATCAGACGCTGTTTGGTAAACAGCGTCTGATATACCTGCTGCCTGCTCCTCTGGTGGTTCCTTTTGCTTGGGACCACCAGAGGACACTGTAAGTGCACCAATCACCAAACACCCAACCACGGATCCGCACATTGCCAGAACTATATAGAAAATGCCTTTTCTATATAGAACATGCTCTATCTTTTGCAGAGCTGCGGCCTGATGTTTCAGGGCCGAAACCCGGAAGTTCGCGGCCGCAGCTCCGCAAATACTGATGTGGAGAGCACATAGTGTGCTCTCCGCATCACAGCCGGCCCCATTTACACTGAATGGGTCCGCATCTATTCCGCAGAATTGCGGAATAGATGCAGACATTTTTGCGGAAGTGTGAATGGGGCCTTACTTCGCAAGCACTCCTATCCCCTCTTTTTTTTTTGCACATTTTTTTGGCAGTGAATTTTCCATCCACATTGATTGACGCGAATGAAGAAATCTGTGCCGTTCAATTTTTTTCAGCCCAGAGGCTGAACGGAAAAAAAAAAATCTCATTACCCGTATGCTCAATATAAGGAGAATAGCAGAAACTCCTAATGCTGGCCATACATGTAATGATTGCGGAGACCCTCAAATGCCAGGGCAGTACAAACACCTCACATGTGACCCCATTTTGGAAAGAAGACACCCCAAGGTATTCCGTGAGGGGTATGGTGAGTTCATGAAAAATTTAATTTTTTGTCACAAGTTAGTGGAATATGAGACTTTGTAAGAAAATAAAAAGTCAATTTCCGCTAACTTAAAAAAAAAAAAAAATCTATGAACTCGCCATGCCCCTCACAGAATACCTTGGGGTGTCTTCTTTCCAAAATGGGGTCACGTGGGGTATTTATACTGCCATAGCATTTTAGGGGCCCTAAAGCGTGAGAAGTCTGGAATCCAAATGCGTAAAAATGCCCTCCTAAAAAGGTACTCATTGGAATTTGGGCCCCTTTGCGCACCTAGGCTGCAAAAAAGTGTCATACATGTGGTATCGCCGTACTCAGGAGAAGTAGGGCATTGTGTTTTGGGGTGTATTTTTACATATACCCATGCTGGGTGAGAGAAATATCTCTAAAAAAATTTAAAAAGTTGTCAATTTACAGAGATATTTCTCTCACCCAGCATGGGTATATGTAAAAATACACCCCAAAACACATTGCGCTACTTCTTCTGAGTACGGCGATACCACATGTGTGACACTTTTTGTAGCCTAGGTGCTTAAAGGGGCGTAAAGTCCAACAGGTACCTTTAGGCTTTACAGGGTTGCTCGTAATTTAGCCTCGCCCAAAATGCCAGAACAGTAAACACACTTATTTTCTTTTTTTGCCAGAAGTTAGCAGAAATGGAAACTTTATTAATATTTTTTTTTTCCTCAGAAAGTGACATTTTCCGCTAACTTGTGAAAAAAAATGAAATCATACATGAACTCACCATGCCCCTCTGCGAATACTTTGGGGTGTCTTCTTTCTAAAATGGTGTCATTTGGGGGGTATTTATACTATCCTGGCATTCTAGCACCTGAAGAAACATGACAGGTGCTCAGAAAGTCAGAGCTGCTTCAAAATGCGGAAATTCACTTATTTGCACCATAGTTTGTAAATGCTATAACTTTTACCCAAACCAATAAATACACTTATTGGATTTTTTTTTTTATCAAAGACATGTAGAACAATAAATTTTGAGAAATTTATATATAAATGTAGTTTAGAAAAAAAAAAAATTTACAACAGAAAGCAAAAAATGTCATTTTGTTTGCAAAAAATTGGGTAATTTTTTATCAATATCAAAAAAAGTTTAAATGTCAGCAACAATGAAATACCACCAAATGAAAGCTAGGAGGGATCAAGAGATAGCTGTCGACCAAATGCTCACTTAACCAACAGCCATTTCATGTGAATGGCCAGCTTTAGTCTACAGGAGAGAAGAACAAAGGTGAGGTGGTAATTGATTTTCTACTGCCATTTCAATATATCCTAGTTATCACTGTTTTTAATTATTAGGTGCTTTAGCTTGATGGACAACATATATTTATATGAGTTTCTAAACCTTCTTAAATTCTTACAACAAATACAAGTGTTTTGTGTTAAAAAAAAAAAATCTAACTGTATTAATATATAATAAATAATTTTCCTTTTTAAGCTGAAGTTGGAGCGTGTACAATTCTATCAACTACAATTCCACAGCCCTAAATGAAACAGGAAAATACATGGCAGAACTTACCCGTGACACACTCTGCCATCTCTCTTCCTTCTTGGCCCTCTCCTCGCCTGCGCAATTGTCTTGCTAGAGCTGGCACTCCATCACAGTTTTTAACTGCCAATTTGTTCTCCTTTGCAGGGCCATAAGAAAGATTTTTCAGTGCACCACAGGCTGCAAGCCTTACAGGAGCCCGTGGATCTTCCAGAAGACTTATTAGTGGTGGTATTCCACGTAAACGACATACCTAGAGGAAAAAAAAAAGTGGATTTCATAACTTAAAAAACATACAAGTACATTTTCATTTATTCTTAACGTCATAAATCATCCTCATTGGAAATTAATAGTTAAAACCAAATACTCTTCAAGGAAGGTAAAACGGCTCTCAACTGCTGTTCATCTGCTTTGGGCACGGAACAACCACACTTGGATGCAGGTATGTTAGGATCCAATAGAAAAGCAAAATCCAGCTCAATTAGCAGACGGTGCAGTGGTACTTTATTTCAGCAAATAAAGGTTAAACATCCAGTTTGACAAATCCTAGTCTACCTGTTTTGGGCTATTGTGATGTCAGCCCTTACTCATGACATACTGAGGATACAAATGATTCCAGCATATATGCAGGCGCAGGTGTGTGACCAGCTATTAGGCTGTCAGGTAACCAGGTAATACACTGGTAATCTGGTGCATAAACACTCCTCTTTTTGAAAAGTTATATACAAAAAACCATATCATAAAACATAGAATACTGTATATAGTGGGAAACATGTTATATGCAATATTAGATCTTATCTTTTATCAAGACATTTTGGCGGACAGCTATCCAATTGAAAAATCCAAAAGGATTCTCTATTTAGAAGTTTCCTTTGACCTATAGAAAACCTCTAGCAGGCAACACTACATTGCACAGATCTTCCTCCCATCCACTACATACATTGCAAAACATACCGAAGGGCGAGATGATCCGTGCAAGACGGAACTGCTCAGATAAGGAAACATTTATACAAGAAGCAATGGATATAACTACCAGGTTATCCCAGAGGGCTTATTCAGTGAAGCATGTTACTAATTGCATGCGACAGACACTGGAAACTGATAGGAAGTCATTAGTACACCTTCAGTGGAAACCAAAAGATATAGAATCTCCAATGCCCTTAGCCTATAAACCCCAGAGCACTTTTGTGACACAGTATAGTGTTGAATATCCAAAAATCTGCAGGATAATCAGGAAACATCTCCCAATATTAGCATATGACAAGCAATAGGCCGAAATAGCCATGGTAGGTGTGAGATGTGCGGCTCGGAGGGCCCCTACTGTAGCAAATTCAGTTAGTCCTAGTCTCTATCAGGATGGGAAGAAATCACAACCCACATGGCTGGTCACTAAAGGCAGCTACAAGTGTGGCCATGGCAGATGCGTTTGCTGTGACTACACGGTAATGGTCAAAACATTCCAGTCCACTGCGAATGGTAGTGAATTTGTGATAAACAGCAAACGTAGTACTGCAATTAAGAAAAGATTGTATTTGATTACCTGTACGATCTGTGAACTACAGTATGTCGGCTGTACGACCAATGCGATAAAAGTGAGGATACGCAGACATATATCTGACATGCCACACCATGGGAGCCGCAATGTGTCAGCAGTCAGCTTGCATTAAGGCTGGGTTCAGACTTGCGCGTATCTGATACGCGCGTAAAATGCGCGTTTCTGTTGCGCGTATTACAGCGCGTTTTTGCAAATAGCGCGTTCGTGTGATTGACTACTGTGGCGTCAATCGCAATATGCACGACAAAACGCCCCAAAGAAGCTCAAGAACTTTCGAACGTTCGAACGCGCTGTAAAATGCGCAAGTGTGAACTGAGGGTTAGCGATAGCCCATGGTGGGGACACGTTAGGTATGAGAGTACAACGAATAGAAAGAGTTAAGATGACAGTCAGGGGAGGTGATCACAAAAGAAAACTTAGAGATAGAGAATCCTTTTGGATTTTTCAACTGGATAGCTGTCAGCCAGGGTCTTAATAAAAGATTAGATCCAATATTGCAACAATAGTATAACATGTTTCCCACTATATATGCTATGTTTTATGATATGGTTTTTTTGAATATAACTTTTTAAACAGAGGAGTGTTTATGCACCAGATTACCAGCGTATTACCTGGTCACATGACAGCCTAATTGCAGGCGCAGGTGTGTGACCAGCTTATGTGCTGGAATCATTTGTATCCTCAGTATGTCATGAGTAAGGGCTGACATCACAATAGCCCGAAACCGGTAGACGAGGATTTGTCAAACTGGAGGTTTAACTTTTATTCGCTGAAATAAAGTACCACTACACCGTCTGCGAATTGATCTGGATTTTGTTTTTCTATTGAAACCAAATACTCTTGGTTCAAATCTGACCAAGGGCAACATCTGCATGGACTCTATGGTCCTGATTCATGCCTTCACTCCAGAAATCTGGTTTCCAAAAGCCACAAAATAAGGCATTTGAGACCTTGCGACTGATTGCATTTTTACACTACTCATTCCAGTTTTGAAATTTTGGTGGGAAAGTGGGTGTGGATAGCTATGAGTTTTACTGCAGATTTATCACTGATACTTTTTAAAAAGTGGCACTCAATCCAGTAGGAGGGTGGAATAGCTTTTCTAGACAGCAGTGTTTTAGGTTTAAGCATAAGACAAATTTATCAAACATGAGACATTTGATAAATGGGGCATAAAGTACTCAAAAGACAGACTCAAGCAAAATAGAGTTCAAATATTCCATTCATGGTAAATTCCTTCCATAGGTTTCCTCTTGGTACTCTAGTTTCCTCCCAAACACTAAAGAAATACTGATAGGGAATCTAGACTGTGAGCCTCAGAGAGGTCAGGGAGTGATGACATTGTAAAGTTCTGCAGAATATGTTGACTATGTAAACAAGAGAAATAAATCTTAAGTTATTAAAAGGTCAGTCAGTGTGCTTCTGAATTTTGCATTATAATGACAGATATGTTAAAACATTGATTCTTGTGCAACATACAGCTTATCCCTGCAGAGCTTTTGAACTCAAGTTCCAAAGAGAATCCACCAAGGGACAAAGACATCAGTGACATGGGTTAATCACGCCAGAGCCCTATGGATGCAGCAAGGACAAGCATTAAAGAGGACCTTTCACCTGAAATTGCATGTTAAACTAAACATATACCCTTACTTGCTGGCCCCCGGTGGTGCTGATTCTCCTCTTCTTTTTTCGATATGTGCCCCCGTTTGTCCGCGGTGCCCCCCTCAATATCTCCCGCCGTGTATGCTAATGAGCCATTCGGCTCAACTGGGCGGGCCTGCAAAAGTTCTCCGAGGCGTGTCTGCCTTCTCCCTGGCACGGAGCGCAGCCAATAAGCGCTCCGCTCTTAGCCAGGGAGAAGGCGCTCAGATCTCGCGAGATTCGCGAGAACTGGAGCGATTTCATCCATCCTGAGCCGGCGCCATCTTGGATTCCGCAGCCAGCATCGGCTCAGGATGGATGAAATCGCTCAGTTCTCGCGAATCTCGCGAGATCTGAGCGTCTTCTCCTGGCTAAGAGCGGAGCGCTATTGGCTGCGCTCGTGCCAGGAGAAGGCAGACACGCTCGAGAACTTGCAGGCCCGCCAGCTGAGCCGATGGCTCATTAGCATACACGGCGAGATATTGAGGGGGCACCGTGACAACGGGCTATATCGAAAAGAAGAGGAGAATCAGCACCACCGGGGGCCAGCAAGTAAGGGTATATGTTTAGTTTAACATGCAATTTCAGGTGAAAGGTCCTCTTTAATGTTTATGCAGCCCATATATGGGGATCTGAGGG
The DNA here is from genome assembly GCA_033119425.1 of Bufotes viridis. Classification (NCBI taxonomy): domain Eukaryota; kingdom Metazoa; phylum Chordata; class Amphibia; order Anura; family Bufonidae; genus Bufotes; species Bufotes viridis. The sequence continues at coordinate 125,712,802 of CM065594.1, forward strand.
ACTTCTACATTGGGACTAGGGATAATATATAAATGCCAATAATATATCAATGTATGTCAAAAGAAATACCATACATTATGACATATCTGCCATAATTCTTAGTCATCTCCTTTAAATGTTTTCCTGTGGGGAAATAGTCACAAGTGACCACTGTGAAAACTTGTGGGCATCTGAAATTTTCAGTACATGCCTAGATCAATTTTGCCTTTTTCCTAAAAGGAACAACTGAAATCATGTTGCAAACGTGTTTCAATTACAAACTGGGAGTGACCACTTTATTTTATTCATTCTATATAGCACCTACATAATCCACAGCGTTGAACAGAAATTATCATCATTCACATCAGTATTTGTATGTATGTTTATCAGCTTTGGAGTGAGTCACCAGGAGAAAACCAATGCTAACAAAATAAAATACAAAATACATGTAGATGTAGAAAGCAACTGTGCTAACCACTGAGCCACTATGTGGCTGCACCATTTATTTCACAGGCTGATCCAGAAGGGATGGCAGGGGAAGGTTTGCACGGAATGTTGACAGAGCACAGGTAAAAACAGACCAGTCTTGTAAGCACAAGTGTATTTTGTCTTCTTACGTGAGGGCATATGCACAGTCGAGACACATTATCATAACCATTTCCTTCTTTCAACATCAGTAGCACGTAGCTCATGGAGGAAGCCACATGTTGCAAGCTGGCTGGGTAGGTATATAAAGGTATGCTATAGGTTGCCTGCACACATATTCTTTGTTGCAGTCATGATTAAAAGGGGCGATTTATCAGTTGAAAAAAGATTATTGGTATTATTTCTGAAACTGCACAGTTTGTGAACTGTTCCTGTGCAAGTGTGAACAAATGGCATTATTGCAAATAAAGGTGGAAACTGCAGTACACCACATGCAACAAAGTAGATGCAGCCTGATACTCAAGTCCTTATTACTACAATTAAAAATAATGCCTAGAAAAAGGACCCTTAAAAACTAATACTTTATTTATTCCTATTAAAAAATGGGCACCTTGCCCTAAATAGTATACAATTCCCAAAAGCACAATATTACTTATGAGAAGATATCATCAACGACTAGGGACATGGATAAAGGGTATATTAGAATGAGGTCGGGTGTATAAAGGGAGTATGGGATAATCTGTCCCTATACAATCACTGACTAATCCCTCAGCCCGGTGGAATCACCTGATAGTGGTGACCACCCGTCCCCGTGCCTAACCCTATATCCCCCTTACGTTACCCTAGAACCAAACACCCCAACGTGTTTCCCCCATATAATGGGCTCATCAGGGGGTAAAAAAAGCAACATCTCATAGTGATCGCATGATAGATAAATGGGGGGGGGGGCTGGTAAACCAGCGGTACCTGATACAATAAATAAGGCATGTCAACCGAGAGACCTAAAAATAAACACATATACAAATATCCAATCAGCCACCAAATCCAGAGAACTCAGTATAAAAAATAGAAAAGATATACAACCTACTTAGATGTGGTGCCTCTGGTAACGGTATCCAGCCCCCCACGCCAGGTCCAAGATGACTAATGACCCAGGGGGGCTGTACTTGCTGCGTGCCTTAAATAGGTGCACCCTGCACCTAAGTGCACCCTGTCACCTGGAATATGCTGGCCAGGTCAGTAACTATTTCCTGTGCCGCCGTCCATTATAATGACAGGTTGCATTCCATGCTAGAGGGCAAACAGCCTGCTATCCCCATCGCCGGGCTCTGACCGGCGCATAAGCTTAATTAGCAGGCGGGCACAGCATAATGACACAGGCTGGCGTGAGGCCGCAGCACAGTGTGATGACTCTGGCGTGGTGTAATGATGCGTGCGTTTCAGCATGCGACGCATCGCCAGGAGCACCACCTGGAACCAGCGTCTCACGCGTTCCAGCTTGGAGCGCATAAGACATAACCGTTAACAAAATGAGATAAGTAAATGGAGGCACTAATATTACAACATAATTTAATTGGGCATATGTATCACTGATATAATGAGTACCAGGTTTGTGGCCTCTATTTTAAATCATATGGATAGAGTTGAGCGAACCCGAACTATATAGTTCGGGTTCGTACTGAATTTTGAGTGGTTCGGGAGACTGAGCCGGACATTTTCAAAAAAGTTCGGGTTCATTGTTCGGCGATTTCTTCCCGCTTTCTGAAGGGCTGCACAGCAGCCAATCAGCTAGCGTTTTACTTCTTGCCCTAAGAAGCCATCACAGCCATGCCTACTAATGGCATGGCTGTTATTGGCCAAGTGCAGCATGTGACCCAGCCTCTATTTAAGCTGAAGTCACGTAGCACCGCACGTCACTCTGCTCTGATTAGAGTAGGGATATGATGCAGCTGCTGTGAGGGCGAGATTAGGCAGGGAAAACTCAGCAAAAACACCTAATGAAGTGATCGATCTACTTCTGCTAGTTAATTGCTCACTGGTTTTTAGGCTGCACAGAGCATGTTTCTGTCACTTTTTTCTGGGGTGATCGGCGGAGATTTTGTGTCTTGTGTTGCAACAGCACAAGCTGCCACCAAGTCCATCAATACTAGTTTTTTTTTTTGCTACATCCTACATCAGGGGCTTGGCTGTGCTTATTGTCACCCCTAGAAACACAGGAAAGAAATTTCTATATTTTATTGAGGGGTTAAATTCAATTGCCAAAATAGCAATCCCCTAAATCTGGTGTCCCAGCAGTGGCTGGCCAAGTTTAATAGTGTCCGTCAAAGGATATATTTTCTGGGGTCAAATTCAGTTGCAAAAATAGAAATACCGTAAATCTGGTGTTTCAGCTGTGGCTGGCCAAGTTTAATAGTGTCCGGCAAAGGATAGATTTTGTTCTGGCGTGAAATTCAATTGCCAAAATAGCAATACCGTTAATCAGTAGTTCCAGCTGTGGCTGGCCAAGTTTAATACTGTCTGGCAAAGGATAGATTTTAAATTGTTGGGTGAAATATTACCATTTTTGCCAGGTACAAACCCCTGCACTGCATAACTGACAGGGAACTTACAATTGGCGGTTAAATTCTTGCATGAAACAAAGCCTTTTTGGGCTGTGAAGCCAAAAGTAGTCGCCAATACAGTTATTTGAACGCAAATAACTAATAAAGTATTTTTAATTTTTTTGAATAAATTAGTGTAGACCCCAAAACATTGGGAAAATATAAAAAATAAAACAAAGTGTAAGTGCACGGTAGTATAACAGTGGTTGGGTGAGGCCGGTATACATGTCTATTCTGCATAAGGTACAAACAAGTCCTGTGGGATCCATGCCTGGTTATTTTTAATAAACGAGAACTTGCCCACATTGTCTGCAGACAGGCGGCTGCGCTTGTCTGTGATAATGCCAGCAGCCATGCTAAACAAACGTTCAGACAATACAGTGGATGCAGGGTAGGCCAGCACCTCCAAGGCGTAAAGGGCAACCTCAGGATATGTGCCCAATTTGATGACCCAGAAGTTGAATGGGCCAGACCCAGTGGTGTAGCTAGAAATGATTGGGCACCACAGCAAACTTTTGAATGGGGCCCCCCTCCCCCATTAATTTTTGCGCAAACCCCTTTCATGCCGCCATGCCTGTGGCTACTAAAAGATCTCTCTCTCTAAGACCAGGCCTAGCAGCTGTTCCATTCGCTTTCTAAACTGTCTATACTGCCACTGTATATAATTTCATTGTATAATACTGTTAGTCCTCCTCCTCCTGGATGGGCCCTTTCTAGGTCACGGCCCCAAAGCAGTTGCTTCCCCTGCAGCTATTCCCCTAGGCAGACCCATCAGTCAGTACGTGCACTGTTCCACCATGTTGCTGAAATGCTGCCTCCTGCTAAGATGTTCCATATCTGCTGGTGGTGCAGGTTGTTGTGGCGTGATGACAAAGCTTTTCCACATTTTGCCCATTCTAACCCGGTGTCTGCCATCAGCAGCGTGTCTACTACCGGGCTCATTTTTCTATTACACTCCAGTGAGGGAATTAAGGCCGGCACGTTGTCCTTGTAATGGGGATGCAGCAGTGTGGCCACCCAGTAATCAGCACAAGTTAGAATGTGGCAGTTACTGGGTGGTCGTTGCGCAGGCACTGCAGCATGTAGTCGCTCATGTCTGCCAGGCTGCCCAGAGGCAAGGACAAGCTAACCTCTTTTAAGGAAGGAATATCGTCTGTGTCCTCTGTATCCCCCAGCGATCCTCCTACCCCTCTTCCTCATCCTCCAGAACTGTGCCCTGGCTGGACAATTGTGTTCCAGGCCAGGGCCTATGTTGGTGCAGATACCCACCCTCCAAGCCACTTGTATTTGGTTGGCCTTAAGTTAAGGATAAGGCGTGTATATAGTTTTGTTTCTTTATATGATTAGTTTAGCTGCCTTATAGTTATTTTAATATGTTTTGAAGTAAATTTGTAAATAGTTTGTTAATGGTTTGAGTGTGTAGGGTGTGAGGCTGTTTGGGTTTATTTTCCATCCACTTTCTACACTGTCTATACTGCCACTGTATCTAATTTCATTGTATAATACTGTTGAGGGGGGCCCTGACAAAGTCTTTTAGTCCTCCTCCTCCTCCTAGATGGGCCCCTTCTAGGTCAGGGATCCAAAACAGTGTGCTTCCCACGCTTCCCTGTAGCTACACCCCTGGGCAAACCCATCAGTCAGTACGTGTACTCTTCTACCATGTTGCTGAAATGCTGCCTCCTGCTAAGACGTTCCAGATCTGCTGGTGGTGCAGGTTGTTGTGGCGTGATGACAAAGCTTTCCCACATTTTGCCAATGCTAACCCAGACTTCTGAGGTGCTGATCGTGACCGAGTTGCCCGTGAGCTGGCTTGGGTGCCACCCTGCTGAGAACACTGTTCCTCCTCATCCTACTTATCCTCCTCATACTCCAGAACTGTGCCCTGGCTGGACAATTGTGTTCCAGGCCAGGGACTATGTTGGTGCAGGAACCCACCCTTCGAGCCACTTGGATGTCACTGGCCTTAAGTTAAGGATAAGGCATGTATATAGTTTTATTTATATAGTAAGTTTAGCTGCATTATAGTCATTTTAATATGTTTTTAAGAAAATTTGTTAATAGTTTGAGTGAAGGGGTTGTGTGTGTTCGATTAACTGAATTGATTTTCACTTTCTGGTGTTGAGGAATTTCTGCACCCAAATTCAGCACATGTGGCAGGCAGGGGATGTGTGTAAAACAGTCTAGGCCCAGACCTGCTAGTATATTTCGCCCATTAGCACACAACACAAGGCCGGGCTGGAGGCTCAGTGGCACCAACTAATGGACGGTCTGTTCCATGCCTGTCCACAGCTCCTGCGCAGTGAGGGGTTTGTCCCACAAACACACAGGTTTTAAAACAACCTGCTGTCGTTTCCCCCTGGCTGTGCTGCTGTGGGTGGTGAAGGTGTTACGCTGAGTGGATGAGGAAGAGGTAGAGGAGGAGGAAGCCGAGTAGGAGGAGGAGGTAACAGGATACAAAGAGAAATGCCCAGCAATACTCGGGGGCGGAAGGACATTCGAAAAAATGCTATCCGCCTTTGGGCCAGCCGCTACTTTTACCCACTGTGTTGTTGGTTATGTGGACGTTGCCACAGATAGCGTTGTGCAGTGCACACTTGATTTTGTCCGCCACTTGGTTGTGCAGGGAAGGGATGGCTCGCCTGCAAAAGTAGCGGCGGCTGGGATACACGTACTGTGGGATAGCCACCGCCATAAGGTTTTTAAAACTGTCCACCAGACAGAATGACAGCATTTCAAAGGACCAGGAAGTTTGAAATAAGGCATTCACAGCCATGGGTAGGGGGGTACATCCTCTTTCCATTTCTTTTTCTCTCCAGTGGAGATGGACAGCTGATAGCTGAACACTTCCGTGGAGATGCTTGGTGACAAGGACAGATGTGGTGGCGTTGCTGCCACATCCTCTGTTTGCTGGGTGACAGGTGCCACTGTCACTAACTTGGGCTCAAGTTTAGAATGTTTATTTATTATTTTTACATATTTTATTTTAAGTCATTTCCCTATTCACATATGTTTGCAGGGCATTTACCTACATTTTGCTGCCTTTTGCAGCCCTCTAACCCTTTCCAGGGCTATTTTACAGCCATTTAGGTGCCCAAAAGTTCGGGTCCCCATTGACTTCAATGGGGTTCGGGGAGAAGTTCGGATCCCGAACCCGAACATTTTCCGTGACGTTCGGTCGAATTTCTCGAAACCCGAACATCCAGGTGTTCGCTCAACTCTACATATGGATGTTCAGTGCCCCCCCTTTGGAATGATATGGATTTCTGCACAAATTGGTCATAAAATGTGATCTGATCTTCATCTAAGTCACAACAATAGACAATCACAGTCTGCTTAAACTAATAACACACAAAGAATTAAAGGGGTTATCCAAGTTATAGTAATGTATGTTAAGGTGACTAATAATACTAGAAGAATGACATTTGTAATTCACTTTATTTATATTGCCCTGTATCTTCAGGGCCGATTAGGGTCATGTGACCCTGGACGTCATCCTCTGGGCTTGCTTACGTTCCGTTTACAGGCTTCTCCCTGCCTGAGGGAGTGGCCAGGCTCTGTAAACGGATCGTCACAACTTGGGTGCCCGCCCCCTCTCTCCTTGTATCTGTCTGCAGCTCCTATGGGTGAGGGATAGTGCATGTGCGATCCTCACCAGTTGTAAACACAGCACAGTCCGCGCCCTCCCCCTCCCTATGCGTCTGGCTGCCGACGGCTCACCAGTGGGCAGCCATGTGAAACAAAAGCCCTCATTGCTGTGCCCTCCTCCTCCCTCTGGCTGCTGGATCCCTGCCTGCAGTGTGTGAATCCCCTGCAAGATGTAAGTAATCCGACCCCACCATGTGACAGGGTTTGTATGGAAGGTTAGGATGTGCAGAGCAGGGGGCGGGGACGGACAAATTATTCACACCCACAAATATTCATGAGGGACAGATGAGTCAGTTGTTGTTAAACGCCCCCCCAGCTTTACTGCAGAGTGTAAACACAGCAATAACAGAACCATGAAAAGGTGGAAGTATGGCTCTTTTTTCAAGAAATTAAGCTTTAACTAATGCATCTATATGTCCGGATGAGTTTTAGAATTTTTTTTATTTTTTTTTAATAACTCTGATAACCCCTTTAAATGTTACCATGTTTTTATTGAACACACCATGTAAACATTCACAGTGTAGGTGGAAAAAGTATGTGAACTCTTGGATTTAATAGCTGATTGAACCTCCTTTGGCAGCAATAACTTCAACCAAACGTTTCCTGTAGTTGCAGATCAGACGTGCACAACGGTCAGGAGTAATTCTTGACCATTCCTCTTTACAGAACTGTTTCAGTTCAGCAATATTCTTGGGATGTCTGGTGTGAATCGCTTTCTTGAAGTCATGCTACAGCTTCTCAATCGGGTTGAGGTCAGGACTGACTGAGCCACTCTAGAAGGCATATTTTCTTCTGTTTAAAGGGGTTATCCAAGTTATATTTATTGATGACCTATCCTCAGGATAGGTCATCAATATCAGATCGGCGGGGGTCCGACACCCGGCACCCCCGCCGATCAGCTGTTCGAAGAGAAGGCGAGCGCCGTGCCAGCGCTGCCTCCTCGTCATTGTTTACATGCTGGCCGTTGCATCTGCAGCGGTGAGCAGGTGTAATTACACCCAAGCCGTTCCATTCATTTCAATGGGACGGCTCGTTTCTATACAAGTGTATACTACAGAGCCCTTTCTGGCATATCGTGGGAAGATCCTGCGCAGATAGGTCCCGGCGGGGCTGGGGGAGGAGCAAGTGGCATAAGACACGTGCAGACGCCCACTGATGAAGTCACACGCCGGATCCAGCGGCATCTCCAGACTCCAGTGCATGATGTCTGCTGCTGACACACAAATGGACTCCTCTGAACCACCCTCGGCTGTTCAGGTTGTGAGTACCCCTGTGGGGATATGCACAAATGTCGGGATATGCAAATTATTGACTTCTGGTGCTCCTCTCTTATAGGGAGTGAAAGAGCCCAGAGTCAAATCAAAGTCGGCCAAATGTGCAACATGTGGGAAAAAAAACTTCTGGATAACTATAAAAAGAAACTGTGTAAATCATGCATAAGTGATATTGTTAAAAAGGAACAACCATCATTTCTCTCTGAGGTCAAATCCCTGATCCAATGTGCAATTAAGAGCTCCATAGCCTCTCTAAAATCTGCAGCTTCCGCTCCTCCTGCTAAGAAAAAACAAAATACGCTACCCCATCCTCCTCTGATGCAGAGGACATGGAAGAAGCCGCCTCCACGTCGAAGCAGGGCAGTGCGGAAGCTTTATCAGAAGGAGAAAAAAAAATGGATGAGGAAAGGAAATGCCGCTTTTCCTCGGAGGATATGAATGACCTATTATCAGCAATAAGGTCTACTATGGGTATTGAAGAGGTTACAAGACCTAAGTCTATACAAGACGAAATGTTTGATGTTCTCATTAAAGGGGAAAACCTTAGTTTTTTTCCGCTCTCAAACCACCAAAGAAATGATCTTGGATGAATGGTCAGATCCAGAGAAAAGGCTTAGTCTATCTAAAGAATTCAAAAATAGACTTCTATTCGATCAAAGTGAAGTGAAAATATTTAACAATACACCAAAAGTAGACATACAGGTGGCTAAGGTGCTCAGAAAAACTTCCCTTCAATTCGAAGATTCCTCACAATTAAGGAAACCTATGGAAAGGAAAGCAGATTCTCTGCTTAAGAAATGTTGGGAGACGGCTGCGTTGGGTATAAAAACAAACATCACAGTCACCTCTGTAGCCAGAGTTATTTACATATGGCTCAATGAAATAGAGGACCAAATAAAAAACTGATCCCCTAGGGATGAGATAATTAATTATTTTCCTCTTCTAAAGTCCACAACGGCTTTCTTAGCGGACGCATTAGCAGAATCTATAAGATTTGCAGCTAAAGACGCTGCCCTATCTAATGCATCCAGGAGAGCGTTATGGATGAAATCATGAAATGGTGATAGAGTGTCAAAAGCAAAATTATGCTCCATTCCATTTTCAAGAGAATATGTGTTTGGGCCCGTTTTAGATACCATACTAGAAAAGGCGGCCGATAAAAAGAAAAAATTTCCTGAGGAAATTAAGAAATAAACTTTTCGGCCCTTTAGTTCTCAATCGAGATCATATAGAGGAAAGGGAAAAATGGGATGGTGGAGCTACACAAAAGGGGGTAGAGGAAGAGGTACCTTCCTTAACCCCAAGGATAAATCTTCACATAGACAATGACTCTTCTTGGTCCAAAAACCAGATGGATCTTTCCGCACAATTATAAATCTGAAGGAACTAAACAGGGCAATCTCTTACAAAAGATTCAAAATGGAGTCAGTAGCGTCTATAATTCCCTTAATAAACCAGGGAACCTTCATGACAACAATCGACTTGAAGGACGCTTATTACCATGTCCCAATTCACAAGATGTCTCAAAAGTACTTCAGGTTTGCGCTCAGAGACGAAAAAGGCATAGTACACCATTTCCAGTTTACAGCCCTACCTTTTGGTATTTCAACTGCACCAAGAGTGTTCACCAAGTTAATTGTAGAGATGTTAGCTCCCCTTCGGTTGGAAGGTGTAACATTTTTTCCATACTTGGATGACTTCCTCTTAGTAGGAAACTCAAAATCAGAAACTAACAGTCTGACAGCTATGATCACCCAAAAACTATGACAGCTAGGTTGGTTAATAAATTAAAAAAAAAAAAAAAAAAAAAAATCAAGCCTTACTCCCGTTACAAAAATAAAATACTTAGGAGTCATACTGGATTCTGCAGAGCAAAAGACCACACTCCCTCGGGAAAAAGTAGAAATCCTGATCAGAAAAATAAAATCCTTCCAGACTATGAGGAGGTGCACAATAAGGGTAGCAATGAGCGTCCTAGGTATGCTGACGTCATGTATCACAGCGGTAAGTTGGGCACAGATGCACACAAGAGTGATGCAGTCCTGGATCCTGCAGATATGGGACAAAAAACAATTCTCTTTAGACAAAAAGATACCTATTTCACATCACATAAAATTAGATTTAAACTGGTGGGAGAAAAAACAAAACTTGCTAAAGGGAGTCCCTTGGATCAAGTACCCAACAATCCAGATATCAACAGATGCAAGCAATTATGGTTGGGGTGCTCAAGTAGCCTCAAGAAATTTTCAGGGTGTATGGACAAGGGAGGTAGCAAGAAGTTCATCAAACTACAGAGAACTACGTGCAGTCTGGGAGACGATAAAAGTCTCAGAAAACATTTTATTAGGCGCATATATAAAAAATTTCAGACAACATAACAGTGGCCTACTTAAAACATCAAGGGGGCACGAGATCTCCAAGCCTAAGGTCCATATCAGAAAAGATCTTTTCATGGGCAGAAAGAAAGGTACTTTCTCTCTCAGCAGTTTACATCAAGGGATCAAACAATATGGCAGCCGATTACCTCAGCAGGAGAACTTTGGATCCGGGCGAATGGTCATTAAATAAGGAAATTTTAAAAACAAACAATCTGCCTAAGATGGGGATATCCTCAAATAGATTTATTCGCTTCAAAAGAAAATGCAAAAATTAAAATATTCTGTTTACTAAATTCAAAGGAAAATCCATGGGTGGTAGATGCTTTCTCGATCCCCTGGACATGGGAGAAAGCCTACGCTTTTCCCCCCTGGCCTCTAATACCCAGGGTTCTACAAAAAATATCCAGAGACCCAGTCACAGTAATCCGAGTGGTGCCGTACTGGCCCAAGAGGAGTTGGTTTGCCAGCCTAAAGGGGATGGCGCTGGAAGATTCATGGTTAATTCCCCCTAAAGAAAATATCCTATGCCAGGGTCCTATTGCCCACGACAACCTGAATCTGTTCAAACTTTCAGTTTGAATCCTGAGAGCGAGATCCTAAAAAAGAAGGGTCTCTCGGATAAAGTTATATCCACCTTGAAATTGTCCAGGAAGAAAGTAACAACGGCCATTTACTTCAAGATATGGAAGAAGTACTGTTCCTGGTTAGGGGATAGGTCTCCAAACAGATCCTCGCCTTGCATACAAAAAATTCTAGATTTCCTATAAAAAGGATTAGATATGGGACTTTGACAAAGTACGCTAAAGGTCCAGATGCCCTTAGTGCTTTCTACGACCAAGACATCACAAATCATAGATGAATCAGACGATTCATTAAAGCAGCATCAAGAATTAGACCTTCTCTTTCTCCAAAAATTCCGCAATGGGACTTATGCCTGATTCTAAAGGGATTAACTAGTCCTCCCTTTGCCCCATTATCAAACATCTCATTAAAACACTTGTCGTATAAAGCTGCTTTTCTTATCGCAATAACTACGGCCAGGTGACTGGGAGAGATCCAGGCTCTGTCCTGTAAAGTGCCTTACATCTCTATTTTTCCGGACAGGATATCATTAAGATTAGACCCCAGTTTTCTCCCTAAGGTGGTGTCAAATTTCCACAGGAATCAGGAGATTATTGTTCCCAGTTTTCCCACGGACTCTACAGATTTGAGTGGGGGATATCATAAACTACAAGATGTTAGGGACACAATACTTACATATTTAAGTGCTACTAAGGAGATTAGAAATGAGAGCAACCTTCTCATTCTTTTTGCGGGTCAGAACAAGGGAAAAAAGGCGTCAAAAGCATCCATTGCTAGATGGATTAAGGAAACTATTTCATGCTGCTACAAAATAGCAGGGAAGGACTGCCCAGTGAATGTCAAAGCACATTCTACTAGGGCTATGGCCTCTTCCTGGGCGGAAAGAGCAGGAGTCTCTTTAGAAAACATCTGCAAAGGAGCTACCTGGTCCAATAGGAATACATTCATTAGACATTATAGGATTGATATATCTAGAGCTGCGGTTCTATCATTTGGTCAGAGCATTTTACAGGCAGCTGCACCCTCTCCTTAAAGGGGTTCTGCAGTTTGTCAACACTGATGATCTATCCTTCACTGAACGGAGCTTAGCCCCGCCCACGCCACTTGATACAAGTCGTGACGTCACTGGGCGGGGCGCTAGCAGCAGTAAACAGTGAGAAGGCCGCGGCGCTCCTGCAGCGCCGCCGCCTTCTCAAACAGCTGATCGGCGGGGGTCCCGGGTGTCGGACCCCGGCCGATTACATGCTGATGATCTATCCTGAGGATAGATCATCAGTGTTAAACTGCAGAACCCCTTTAATGATCTGAGTTCTGTCAGATGCCGTCATGGTGGATCAAATGGAAAAGCTGTATTAGACTTACCAGCAATTCCGTTTCCTTGAATCCACTATGACGGCCTCTATATTCCCTCCCTAGATATAAAACGGAGTATGAGGTAATACTTAAAAAAATAAAAAATGTTTTTGTTCTTATATACTCAGCCAGAAGTATATGGATGGGTAGGTATACAAAAAAAAATAATAATATACATATATATATATATATATATATATATATATATATATTTTTTTTTTTTTGTGGGGAGTCGCTCTGGTAGACAGCGGTGCGGGTGCAGTACAGAGGCAAAGGGAGTCCAGTAAGTGCAGCAAACCTTGTTTAATTCACACTTGCATAAATAAACTCCCAACAGTCACTTAGTGTTAATTCACACACAGCAAAAACTTAGGGCAAAACAAAACGTCCAAAACAGGATTCAATCACCTGTGAGGTTTAGGTGCATGTTCGCACCTGGCTGTCAGCCCAACCGCAGGAAAATCCACCCTCGGGCTTCCAGGATAATCACCTCTTTGCTAAGCTCTTGCTTCCAGCCCTGAGAGCTCCACAGCGTTACTAGCAGCTCCAGGCCAATCACTCCCTCACCTGCTGAGGTGGCTGCCTTTTTAAAGGCCTGGCAAAAATCGGGCCTGGACCGTGGGGAATAGGCACCCGCCCAACTCTTTGCCTACTCCCAGTAAGAGCTGGCCCTGATTGGTATTTAGTTTGGCTGCAAAGCCAATGTGTCAAGCAGCACTAGCTGCTGACACACAAAAAACCAGGCTCTTACCTCACCGAGGCCAGGAACCTCAGTGACACGTACCTTCCGTCGACGACGGAACCTTGCGCCTTCATATATATAATTAAATTCTAGTATAGGTTGCACCTACTTAGTAATTTGGAAAGCACTGAGGGTGTGTGTGGGTGGTGGCCTTTTAAACTCTGTGTTCCTGCCCCTATAGAGGTCAAGGGTCATCTCTGTCAGGTGCCGTCATGGTGGGTTCAAGGAAACGGAATTACCGTTAAGTCTAATACGGCTTTTTTCTTGCAACTGTATATTGGGTAACCGAAAATGTGAACTTGCACGCCTTACATCTGCCACATTTAAAGACCCCTAACAGTCGCCTAGAAAGCCAATTGTCCTTAGGGGGAGGGGATACATAATGACTTCGGACCAGCCGGTCACGAAGACTCCTACCCCTACGGTAAGTCACAGTTGGCCGAGACTAAATACTATTGCAAATGTCAGGGCCCTTAAGTAGAATGTGCCAATACTTATCCAATATCACCCTCATTTCCTCATTGGTACAGTCAAAGGTCGTGATAAGTCTGGTCACTTTAGATTCGGGAGCAGGTGGTTTCGGGACTAAAACGGTCACGGGTGTATACGTCGGCATCCTGGAATGCCTTACGCAAGACCCCCCTGGGGATATCAGCATTCTCTAACGTGATGGTGAAGATTTCTGGATTCCCTATAAAAGACTACTGGGCTGGAACAGTGTCTTTTCACCCGAAGTTATTGCCCTACGGCAGGGATGCCCAACCTGCTGCCCTCCAGCTGTTGTAAAACTACAACTCCCACAATGCCCTGCTGTAGACTGATAGCTGTAGGCTGTCCAGGCATGCTGGGAGTTGTAGTTTTACAACATCTGGAGGGCCGCAGGCTGGGCATCCCTGCCCTAAGGGTATACCTTTCCTCAAAGGGAAGGGATGGTAACTGTCCCACCTCAGCAGACTGTTAGTGGCCAAGGATTTTCTAAACATGGTGGTCTCAAGTCTGTCTCCTTGCTTGGAAACCCTGATTTCAAGGAATGTGATGGTACTCTCATGTGCCTCAGAGGTGAAACTAAGGCCTAGGTCATTGACATTGAGTTGTTTCACAAAGGAGTTGAATTCTGCTGTGGTCCCGTTCCACAAGATGAACACGTCATCTATGTAACGGGATCACAGCCCAATCTTATCATGCCACATGGCAGGGAATCAGGAAAAACAATGGTGTCCTCCCACCAGCCCAGAAATAGATTTGCGTACATTTTATACTATAGGGCAAGGTGCCCATTTTTTAATAGGAATAAATAAAGTATTGGTTTTTAAGGGTCCTTTTTCTAGGCATTATTTTTCATAGTACACCACATGCAACCGATGTGAGAGGTGATCATTTGCTACAAAGGTGTATGTGGACAAAGACATGCTACAGTGGAGCAGCTCACCGATAAAATGAACCAGGGGGATACTAGACATGGGTCTAAAACAGCTCAGGTAACCCTACTGTGTATGGGCTCCTAACCAGATGGGTGGTCACTGCACCTCTTCTAAGTTGAATTGGCAGAAAAGGCTTCAATTTTCGCAATAGTATAAGAATTGGACCTCCTAGCATTGGCAAAAGGTTGCCTCCTCAGATAAGTCACAGATGAGAAACATTTTCTGCTTCATTGAACGCTGTTGTTGTCGTCAATGGCATTATGTGGGTCCACTAATCCATGTGGAAGGCACTTTCAACCAATTTGGGTTTGGGTCTACCCTGCAGATCTCATATACCCATACATGCTGTCTTCTCTGGGGTGGATGGGATCTTCCAGAAAAAACAATAAGACATGTCACATGACTAGAAATGTCCGAAAACGGCTGGAAGTGCATGACAAAGACTTCCAAGTTCTACCCTGCCCCCCTAAATCTCTAGCCTTGAAATGCAATTGAGAATTTGTGGGATCACCTAAGTCAGTGTGTTTGCTTTGTGGATCCTCCTCCATGCATCCTCCAGTACCTGCGGGATGTACTTCAGTCAGCATAGCTCCAGATTCCTATGATACCTAGCAGGACCTGGAGAACATGCTTTAAACCACATTTATTAATGGATTTTACACCTTTATATTGACCGTACCACAATCATTCGGCATCAGCCACCGTGATATGTCAGGTGTAATTTAAGATTGTTTAACCCTTAGGATACCGAATGTTTTTTTCGTTTTTGCGTTTTCAGTTTGCTTCTCTATCTTCCTTGAGCCAGTACGATTACAATGATGCTCCATATGTATAGGTTTTTTTAATGTCTAAATAATGTAAAAATAAATTTGAACTTTTTTTTTCACATCTCCATATTTTGAACCCCATAACTTTTTTATAGTTATATCTACTGAGCTGTGCGATGGCTTATTTTTTGCGGGTAGTTTTTATTGATATCATTTTGGAGTGTGTGTGACTTTTTGATCACATTTTATTACATTTTTTTGGCTAAGAGAAGCAATGAAAAAAATGGCAAATTGGTCACTTTAGCCCTTTTTTCCGTTATGCCATTCGCCGTGATGTTTGTATTTTTTGTTATTTAGGTACTTTATTATATGGGAAGGAGGTGATTTAAACTTTTATATTTTTAAAAGCTATTTATATACCATTTTTTTAAAACTTTTTTGTAATGATTTTGAAGCTCGTATGTAAGCGTACAAAATACATTTTTTTATTTTAAACAATCAAGGATTTTTAAAATGCATTTATTACTGACTATTGCTCATTTCTTATTCTTAATATTAAGTTAAGTATTGCAGCATGAATGCCCTCAACCTCTTCAGCAAGGCTGAGCGCATTTAAATCAATTATGGCCAATGAGGATCAGTGGCCAATGCGGATGCCGATAACAAGCCCTGAAGCACGAGCATCTAAAGAATTTTATTAACGCCATCAGCATTATTGATAGTTGCGCCAATTAGCCGCGGGTCTCTGCTGTTTGAAACAGCAGAGATCTGCCGGTGATGATGCCCACTGTACATGCGAGTGGGTGCCATGTTTGCCTATCGCTCCAGTAGCAAAAAGGTTAAAGAGGACATAGATCATGCCTGTTATAATAGCTTCATGCATTCACCATGTAATCACAATTCTGGAGCCTCTATTCTTATGTCTCTATGTTGTGCTATTCCTTTATTATTTCTACTAGAAGTTATGAATTAATTTCTATTAGTCTTCAGTAACGGAACAAAGGGGTGGTAACCAGTTGGGGTTGTATACCTGCAAAGTCTGAAAATGGCAGCACGGATTTGATATAGTGAGTCTGTGCAGGGACACCCCTAACTTATTACCACTCCTCTGTACCCTTACTGAAGGCCAATTGCAATTAATTTATTAATTCTAGTAGAAATAATTAAGGAATGGAACATAGCGAATTTTACATCAAATTAACAGTTTAGGCTTTGATGGAGGGGTCTCCAAAAATCGAAATCTCACCTCAACAATTGTCTAGTGGACCCTTATTATTAAAACATAACTTTTACTAGATATACAAGATAAAATACACCACATAGCCCAATAGTGAGATAGACAGTTGTGCCAACATTAAAATTAGACAATGTGAAAAGCAGACAATATAAAAGCAGACAATGTGACTTCCGGGTGTGAGGGAGGGTGTAGTATATCCGGCGGGGCAGAGTGGGATACCTGTCCCTAGTCCGCCCTGTCTAGGCCTCAGCCCAGGGACAATTCCTTATGGTGGAATTTCCCTGTCCCCGTTCCTACCCTATACTCACCCTTATTCAGTCATGCAAAACCGTCGGCCCCTATTATACCTTATTGCCTGATTAGCAGAGGTATAAAGTGGCACTAAGTACATATAATTCCCCATATTGTCCCCGACACGTTTCGCCCTTTCCGGGCTCCTCAGGGGGAATATAATGCAAGTGACACAGCTTTCCTGGATAGGATATTACCACCAGAAGCAAAACTGGGGAGAAGTTGATTGTAGTCCTGGTACATAGAATAAAGTAAGAATGACCTACTTGGTTGCAGTCACTAATAAGTTACACAAGGCTGAAGTGGAGCTCCAAACATGTTGATATCCTTTGATAAGTTCATACAGATAGCAAGCTCCAACCTCCAGCCAGACTGCCTGCTGCCAATATATCGATGCGGCAGTGTCTGACTATGAGATCAGGCAGTGATATAGCCACTTTCCAGCATAAATACCGGGTTTCAGTTGGAAAAACACTTTTTGTCCAATAGCTGGCATTTATGCTGGAACAGCCCTTTAGATCAGGGGTGCTGGAGATGGGTGTGAACAAAGCCATGGCTTACCAAAGCAGTGTATGGTAAAATGATTGTGTTCCTAATAAGCCCCACCACAGGTTAAAGGGGTTTTGTCACTTCAGCCAGTGGCATCTATCATGTAGAGAAAGTTAATACAAGCCACTTACTAATTATCCATATTGCTTCCTTTGCTGGATTCATTTTTCCATCACATTATAGACTGCTCATTTCCATGGTTAATACCACCCTGCAATCAATCAGCAGTGACTATGCTTGAACACTACAGGAAAAAGCACTGACCTCTCTGGTGGCCAGGACCGTGTGTGCACGCATAGCCAGGCACTTTTTGCTATAGTGTGCAAGCACGGCCACCTCTGCTGGATTGCATGGTGGTCGTAACCATGACAAGGAGCAGTGTATATTAATTTAGCCAGCAAAGGCTACTTTCACACTAGCGTTTTGGCTTTCCATTTGTGAGATCCGTCCAGGGCTTTTAAAAGCGGTCCAAAACGGATCAGTTCTGCCCTAATGCATTCTGAACGGAAAAGAATCCGCTCAGAATGCATCAGTTTGCCTCTGTCTGACGAAGCGGAGACAAACTGATCCATCCTGGCACACAATGTAAGTCAATGGGGACAGATCAGTTTTCTCTGACAATAGAAAACGGATCCGCCCCCCATTGACTTTCAATGGTGTTCAAGACGGATTAATCATGGCTATAGAAGACATAATACAACAGGATCTGTTCACGCCGGATGCATGCGGTTGTATTATTGTAACGGAAGCGTTTTTGCAGATCCATGACGGAACCGCAAAAAACGCTAGTGTGAAAGTAGCCTTAGGAAGCAATATAGATAATAATAATACATTACATTAGTGTCTTTAACTATCTCTACATAATAAATGCTATTTGCTTAAGTGACAACCTCTAACCTGTGGTGGGGCTTACTATGTCTAAAAACACATTTAAAAGTTTTTTTTCCTACTAGGGCGAAAGACAACAACTTGAACTTTTTTACATCTAAAGACCCTGCTCAGGTCAGACCTTTCAGCCTAAAATTGAATGTTTATTTACATTTTAAAAAACATTTGGTTTCATGCAAAACTGTATGAAGGTGGCATAGGTGCAAAGTGCTGGTGGCATCTACCCAACGTGCCAGTTCTCTAGTTTCAAAAAGTATAGGTACCATACTATAATTTTTTTTTCCTTATTAAACATTTTAGCTTTTATTTGTGCATCAGAAATGTAAAAATTGGCCAGACGCTACTACTAGGGATGAGCGAATCGACTTCAGATTAAACATCCGAAGTCGATTCACATAAAACTTTGTTTCAATACTGTACTGTTCCAAGGTACTGTAGTGGTACCTTGGAAACGAACCAGAGTTCAGGAAATATTTTTTTACAGTATAAATCAATTTCTGAAGTTATTATGCAAAGTCTCATGAGACTTTGCGAAGCAATAACTTCGGCTCATTGGAGCCAATACATTCTAATACTGTACAGCGTGCTCGCTCCATACAGTATTAAAACCAAGTTTCATGCGAATCGCTCATCCCTAGCTACAAGTTAAAATATGAATAAAACACATCAAGTCGTGAAATAAGTACAAACCTCTTTTTTTACTTCTTCGTTACGAAAAGACAAGTGCTGCAAATATGCAGCTGCGTTTAGTCTCACAGCATCAAGAGTGTAACTGAGCATGGCAAGAACTTCAGGAAGCTCTGGTTGTCTCCAAGGGCCAGTGGGGGCCACTGTTAAAGATGCAGGTCCAAGGCTACTAAGGCTCCCAGACTGAGGCAAAGATGATCCATAATGATCAGACAATGGATCCTCATAACTCCTTCAAGATAAAAATGGTTTAAAAGGTCAAACACATTATCACACTCCAATAAAGTCACTGTTTTACAAACAACTCCAGTTTTAACTGTGATTTTTAGCAACTATAAGGCCCCTTGTAGACGAGAGAGTATTCAGCACGGGTGCAATGCGTGATGCGAACGCATTGCGCCCGCAGTGAATCAACACTGGCCCACTAGAAGTGAATGGGCTGCACGAAAATCGCACTGCATGCGTTTTTCACTGATGGCTGCTAAGAGATGTTCTTTGTAAACATTGTTTTTTTATCAGGCGCATGAAAAACGCATCAAAACGCATTGTACCCGTGCGGAAAAAACAGACTGAACGCAATCGCAAAGAAAACTGACAACTTGCTTGCGAAATGGTGCGAGTTTTTATTGCGCGGGTGCAATGTGATTTAATGCGTTTTGCACGCGCATAATAAAAAACAATGTTTACAAACGCATTAAATCGCATTGCACCCGCACGATAAAAACTCGCACCATTTCGCAAGCAAGTTCAGTCTGTTTTATTTGCGATTGCGTTCAGTCTGTTTTTTCCGGGTACAAAGCGTTTTGATGAGTTTTTCATGCGCCTGATAAAAAAACGGAAGGTATACAAATCTCATACCAACCATCAGTGAAAAACACATTGCATCCGGACGCAATGTGTTTTTCAATGAAGCCCCATTCACTTCTATTGGGCCAGGGCTGCGTGAAAAACGCAGAATATAGAAAATACTGCATTTTTCACGCAAAGCAGAACTGATGCGTGGGTCAGGAATCAGTGCGGGTGCTAAGCGTTCAAGTCACACATCACCCCCGCGTGGAAAACTCGTTCAGGTGAAAGGTGCCTAAGAGTAGCCAAAGCTAAAAACGTGAAGCTGGCCATACCCATGCAATAGCTATTTCACCTGACTAGTGTTGGGCGCGAATATTCAAATAGCGAATTTTAATCGCAAATATCACAACTTCGAGAATTGGCAAATATTTAGAATATAGCGATATATCTTCAGATTTTCGAATATTCTACTTTTTTTTTTTCCATATTCTACTTTTTTTTTCCCATCCCTTTTTGCTTGTGGCCCAATGAGAAGGCTGCAATGTCTTTGTCTGAGCTTAGCAACATCCCTAGCAACCAATAGGAAAGTTGCCTACCCCTTTAGTATATAAGAACCTCCCCGCAGCCATTTTCTACAGTTTCTTACAGTTCTGATAGAAACAGCAGTGTCATTGCTGTGCTCTCTGCTTTCCTGTGTCACACTACATTACACACACACATACATATACACAATACAGATAGTTAGTGGGAGATAGTCAGTGTAGGTTAGATAGGGATATAGTGTAGCTGATTCTTTTGTCCATACATACACGCTACATACATAGTGCTGTATGCATGTATGCTACATACATAGTGCTGCGATGTCACAAGTTTACAACAATACTTAGTGCACCAATCATTAAAATGTAGTCACACCTGTTAAAATGTGAAGTAGCACGTATTACGCCAAAATAGTCGCATCATTAGTGCCGATTTGCACAATCGCGAATATATTGGAGCACTATCTGCATATACAGCTATTGTAATGTTCTGCCGTGCCAACTATTTTCTCCAGTCTCATTTGACTTCAAGCAGTTTGAAAAACGTAGCTATAGTGACCCACACCTGTACTTTGCACACATTACGCAAATATTACATTGGCGATTTTTGCAATCTAGAAAATAGCGAATTCGAGAATGACGAATATTCTACCAAATATTCGCGGAATATCGCAAATTCGAATATTGCCCCTGCCGCTCATCACTACAGCTGACACACACACACACAGCTGCCAACGAATAGTTATTTAAATGAAGTGAAAATTTGCCAAACTAGAGATCGAGAGATTAATTGCCAAAGAGAGTAAAACTAACCCTAAAATGTTCTTCAATTATATAAATAGTAAAAAATATTAATCTGAAGGAGTCGGCCTTCTACATAGCAATAAGGGGGATGTTGCAGAGAGCGACGAGGATAAAGCAAGACTATTAAATATTTTTTTCTCCACTATTTTCACTGAGGAAAATAAACGGTCAGATGAAATGCAGAATGTAAAAGTAAATCCCCCATTAAAAGTGCCCTGTCTGACACAGGAAGAAGTACAACAGCGACTTAAAAAGATTAAAATAGACAAAATCGACAGGACCGGATGGCATACACCCCCGTATCCTAAGGGAATCAAGTGATGTCATAGCCAGACCATTATTTCTGATATTTACGGACTCTATACTGACAGGGAATGTTCCACAGGATTGGCGCATAGCAAATGTGGTGCCAATATTCAAAAAGGGTCCAAAAACAGAGCCTGGAAATTATAGGCCGGTAAGATTAACATCAATTGTTGGTAAACTGTTTGAAGGGTTTCTAAGAGATGCTATTTTGGAGTATCTCAATGAAAATAAGCAAATAACGCCATATCAGCATGGCTTCATGAGGGATCGATCATGCCTAACGAATTTAATCAGTTTCTATGAGGAGGTAAGTTCTAGACTTGACAGCGGCGAATCAATGGATGTCATATATCTGGACTTCTCCAAAGCATTTGACACCGTACCTCATAAAAGGTTAGTATATAAAATGAGGATGCTCGGACTGGGAGAAAATGTCTGTATGTGGGTAAGTAACTGGCTAAGTGACAGAAAACAGAGGGTGGTTATTAACGGTAGAAACTCAGATTGGGTCACTGTAACTAGTGGGGTACCTCAGGGGTCAGTATTGGGCCCTATTCTCTTCAATATATTTATTAATGATCTTGTAGAAGGCCTGCACAGTAAAATATCTATTTTTTGCAGAGGACACTAAACTGTGTAACGTAATTAACACTGAAGAGGACAATTTTCTGCTACAGAGGGATCTGGATAGATTGGAGGCTCGGGCAGAAAAATGGCAGATGAGGTTTAACACTGACAAATGTAAAGTTATGCACATGGGAAGGAATAATGCAAGTCACCCGTACATATTAAATAGTAAAACACTCGGTAACACTGACATGGAAAAGGATCTAGGAATTTAAATAAACAGCAAATTAAGCTGCAAAAACCAGTGTCAGGCAGCTACTGCCAAGGCCAATAAGATAATGGGTTGCATCAAAAGGGGCATAGACGCCCGTGATGAGAACATAGTCCTACCACTTTACAAATCACTAGTCAGACCACACATGGAGTACAGTGTACAGTTCTGGGCTCCTGTGAACAAGACAGACATAGCAGAGCTAGAGAGGGTTCAGAGGAGGGCAACTAAAGTAATAACTGGAATGAGGGATCTACAGTACCCTGAAAGGTTATCAAAATTAGGGTTATTCACTTTAGAAAAAAAGACGACTGAGGGGAGATCTAATAACTATGTATAAATATATCAGGGGTCAGTACAGAGATCTGTCCCATCATCTATTTATCCCCAGGACTGTGACTGTGACAAGGGGACATCCTCTGCGTCTGGAGGAAAGAAGGTTTGTACACAAACATAGAAAAGGATTCTTCACTGTAAGAGCAGTGAGACTATGGAACTCTCTGCCTGAGGAGGTGGTGATGGTGAGTACAATAAAGGAATTCAAGAGGGGACTGGATTTATTTCTGGAGTGTAATAATATTACAGGCTACAGCTACTAGAGAGGGGTCGTTGATCCAGGGAGTTAATCTGATTGACTGATTGGAGTCGGGAAGGAATTTTTTCCCCCTTAAGTGGGGAAAATTGGCTTCTGCCTCACAGGGGTTTTTTGCCTTCCTCTGGATCAACTTGTAGGAAACAGGCCGAACTGGATGGACAAATGTCTTTTTTCGGTCTTATATACTATGTTACTATGTAAGAGAAATAGACTGCTGCCAGATACCTCCTGCAGCAGTTTATCACCTACTGGAACAAAGTTCCCATCATGTAGACAACAAAATGCTCATAACTTCTCTCCTACTCACCTAATACTGAACTGTTAAGGAAGCCACTTTATTAGCTTGTGTATGAAGTTGTACTTGCAAGCTTAGCTCATTACAGACACAGCTAGTTTTCACTTTAACGAAGAAGTCTAATTTTGAAAATCTGTCATGTCACTATGTGACAATAACTCTGGAATGCTTTTACTATCCAAGCAATTGTCAGAATTTTTTTCAGGTAAATGGTAAATTTGGATTGATACATTTTACACTTATTTGTTAAAAATAAATAATTAATACAGACAGCTAGGAAAAAGTAGCAAATTTTCTAAATTTAAATTTCTCTGCTTTTAAGACAGATAATGATAACTCACAAAATAGTTATCAACTCCTGCCCGCTCCATGCTGCAAATGAACAGCATGACAAAGCTGAGCCTTCACACACCATGCTGTACATTTACGGCTCAGAGCTGAAGCCATCAGTAGAGGGTGTCAGCTGTATGTTAAGCTGCAAAAGCCAATGAGCTGTATCCGAGAGGTTTACATAGGGTAGGGTTGCCCCTCTCTCCCATCAGGTCACCATTATTCAATCAATGGGTTCCAATGGTTGCCAATGGGCATTTCGATCCCACAGGTATTTCATAGAACTTATTACAATTGGGGCATAAAAATGAAAATTTGCATTTTAACAATAATATGTAGTTTGAAATCTTTTATTTTTTCAAGGGTTAACAGAGGGAAAAAGCACCCCAAAATGTTTACCAGAGAACAGCAATACCCATATGTGGCTGTAACCTGCTGTTTGGGCACACAGCAGGGTTCAGAAAGGTAGGAGCGTCATTTGATTTTTAAACCCAGATTTTACTGGAATGGATTTGGGAGCAACACCTTGCAACACCTGAGGTACAGTACAGTGGAAATCCCCAAAAATCATCACATTTTTGAAACTACAAGGAATTCAGCTAGGGGTGTAGTGATTGTTTTGACCCCACGGGTTTCATAGAATTTAACACCGGATTAAGAAAATAATAAAAATGAAAAAAATTCCAATAGGAAGTTGGTTTAGCCCCAGATTTTTCATTTTTGCAAGGGTTAAAAAGGAGAAAAAGCAACAAATCTGCAATGCAATTTCTTTGAAGTACCGAAATTCCCCAAGGGTTTTTTTTTGCCTTTACTTGGATCAATACAGCAGAATTACAGGACTTGATGGACTTTTGTCTTGTTCCAACTTTAACAACTACGTAAGGCCTCTTTCACATCAGCGTTTTAGCTTTCCGTCCTAGAGATCCGTCCTCGGATCTCTAGGACGGAAAGCTACTGATCAGGATTATCCCCATGCATCCTGAATGGAGAGAAATCCGTTCAGGATGCATCAGTTCAGTATGTCAACGTTTTTTGGACGTTGACAAAAGCGCAGCATGCTGCGGATTTGTCTCCGTCCAAAAATCCGGAAGACATACCGCAACGCCGGATCCGGAATTAATGCCCATTGAAGGGCATTAGTCCGGATCCGGCCTTTAGCTAAACGTCGTTTCCGCGCATCGCCGGATCCGACGCTTAGCTTTTGTCAATGGTTACTATGGCAGCCAGGACGCTAAAGTCCTGGTTGCCATAGTAAAGGTAGGGGAGCGGGAAGCGGCATACTTACATTCCATGCGGCTCCCGGGACGCTCCTGGATGACGCCAGGGCGCCCCAGTGCATAGATCACGTGATCGCATGGATCACGTGATCCATGAGCGCGGGGCGCTCTAACGTCATTCAGGAGCGCCCTGGGAGCCGCACGGAATGTAAGTATGCCGCTCCCCCGCTTCCCACTGCTACTATGGCAACCAGGACACTAGTAGTGTCCTGGCTGCCATAGTAACACTGAAAGCATTTTGAAGACTGATCAGGCTTAAATGCTTTCAGTTCACTTGCGTTGTGCCGGATCCGGCGTGCAGTCCGGCGACGGAAGTGCACGCCGGATCTTCACAACGCAAGTGTGAAAGAGGCCTAACTGTGTGATATAATGGTGTTTTGGGAAGGAACACATCTGGATTTTGTAACATGGAGCTCTAACAGCCATACCTATTTTTGGTTGACTGAGTTGCAACAATAATAATCATTATTCACATAGTGCCAACAAATTATTTAGTGCTTTAGAGTAAGCAGGTTCATGTACAAACAAGATGATTCGTTAAATAGCAACAAACATGTAAACAATTAACCGCTTAATGACCAGGCCATTTTTCAAATTCATGACCAAGTTGATATTTGCAAATCTGATGTGTGTCACTTTATGTGGTTATAACTAGAGATGAGCGAATTTCATATTTTGAAATTCGTTCACATTCATTTGTTAGTAAAAGGTAAATTGCGTTATGGATTCCATTACCACAGACCATAACACAATTTTATGATTGAAAGCATAATGGAATGCCTTTAGAGACAGTTATTCAGTCCATCATAATATAAGTCTATAGGCAGCAAAACGGATCTGTCCCCTGCATAACGGAAATAGGACCGATCCGTTTTGCAGCGCAAAGACTTCTATTATGACAAAATGCCTCTAAAGGCATTGTCTTATGCATTCCGCCATAGAATTGTGTTATGGTCCGTGGTAACGGAATCCATTACACAATTCTCCTTTTACCAACAAACGAAGTGTGAACGAATTTCATAAGCGGAAATTCACTCATCTCTACTTATAACTTTCGAATGATTTTACTTTTCCAGGCCATTCTGAGTTTTTTTTCTTTTTTCTAACCTGACAATATTTCAGGTTAGTGGTAAATTTGAGTCAATATAAACCACCTTTATTTATAAATAAACAAAAAAGACTGGTATCAGCTTTGCTTCACATGCTCTTAGAAATGCTCCTACATGATTTTTGCTCACAGCTGTTATCTCTTCTGAGGCAGTGTTGGCGTTCCTGTGGATTTCACCTACACCAGCACAGCTCTGCTGCACCGCCCCCACATCCTGTTACACAGCACAGCCAGCAGCTACTTGTATTCTACAGCCTGTAAATCAGCAGATTTCTCACTTTCCATTCTGCAGAAATCAATTTGTAGACAGCAATAGATATTTCTGCTGATAACGTTAGTGCAGTGATCTACAGTCAGAACCATGGTATTATAAGTAGGATATAGATCTCAATACTGACAGCTCTCACTACATGCACTCTGTTCTGAATACAATATTGTGTGCAAACCGAACAGTGAGCGGTCACTTTTCCCACAGATTAGTACAGTGTGATGACACACAATGCCATGTATAAGTACATGGGAGGGGGGGGGAGGTTTATCAAAAGTAGTGCAAAGGAAAACTGGGTTCGCCGCCCATAGCAACCAATCAGATTCCTCCTTTCATTTTCAGAAGGGGCTGTGAAAAATAAAATGTGGAGTCTGATTGGTTGATATGGGCAACTAAGCCAGTTCTACTTTACACCAGTTTAAAAAATGACTATAAAGAAAAAAAATGTCCGCACTCTCAAACACTTTATTCACGCCTGTGGTCGCAATGTTTTCAGCTCATTCACAGAGCTTTTTTTTTCAAGCTATGAGCTGAAACGTTGCGACTAGTGTTTCAAGTTCGGCGTACAAGGTTCGGGTTATCTAAGAATTCAGTTATGGATTCCACTATCATGGACCAAAAGTTAAGGTCCGTGGTAGCGGAGTCCATAGCGGAATTCTTAGATAACCCGAACCTTGAAAACACAAGTTCGCTCAACACTAAATGTGACCACAGGAGTGAATAAAGGGTCTTCCTTTTCACTCATTTTTTGTAAGAATGCTGGCATTTTTTATTTTATTCTTACACTGTCCTGGATTTGTTGCCGGTGTTCCGTTAATTTTCCCTACCCGTGAAATTTCCCTGCCCTCGTCATTCCCTACCCACCATCTGCCGCGGTGAATCACTGAACAGGACAGATTACTATACGGGCGTCCACATGTAGCCGCCGGTGTGGTGAAGACAGATGGGAGCAGCTCGGAAGACCTTGGTGTGCCATGTACAATGAGAGCCCCAGGTCTAGAGCCGAAAATTAAACGTACATCTTCCCGGTAAGACTGTGGCCATTCTACTATTGTTATTTGGAAAAGCAACGTTGTTACATTTATCAGTGTGGAGATCCAGCGGGACGCCGCTGGCCCTAACAATATAGTGGGACGCCGCTCTTAACATTGGGACAGAAGTCCAATCGCTACTATATTGGTGATATCTACATTGCAATGCCCACAGTGGCTTAATTAAAGGTGGACTTATTAGTAACTGCGATACCTAGTGAATTGAGTTATAAGGCGCCATTAGAGAAGAACATTGGGGATATACCACCCCCAAGGTGGATAGTGATACGGACTCTATCCCCTTGATGAGGTTGATATTTAACAGTATCTGAAAAAGGATTTGTGGTTGTTCTCACTATTTGCTGACTTTTTTTATAATTGTATATTTATTAAGGAGTAAAGGAATACAGAGTACAAGGTATAATATGTAAGGCACTGCATATACAACAACTGGACATTAAGAACGTTCAGTAACATTCGATGGCTTAAGAAGAAATGTCAAGCAATAGTATGACAAAGTGTACAAAAGAAAATAAGCTATGTTTGTCTTTAATCAGTCCAGTGTGGAACCAGTGAATAACACAGACAGGACAAACCACAAGGACAAAGACACAATGGGGGGGGGGGGGGCCATATACACCATTCTCCCCAGACCTCTAAGGATGTCTCGTTGCCCAGTAGTCGTCCCAGGGTTCCCATATGGCATTGAAAAGTGTGATTTTGTCCTGAAACATGGCTATAGAGTATTCCAGTGTTCGGACCTCTGTTACCTTAGCATACAAATCAGGGACCCTAGGTGGTTTGGGGCTTTTCCAACATCGGGGTATTAGACAACGTGCTGCTGTAAGTATCATTAGCAGTCATTTAAGTGAGTGTTTAAGTTGACAAGGAATCACATTAAGTAGGAAGGACAAAGGGTCAGGTTGTAGTTCCACTGTAAAAATTAGGGATGTCCCGATACCATTTTTTTAAGACCGAGTACGAGTACCGATACTTTTATTTAAGTACTCGCCGATACCAATTACCGATACCTCATATAAATAGCGGTGCAGTTGCCGATAGCAATGAAAACAATTAAAGCTGGAAGTTTGTTGCTGTGGACAACGGCTTTTCTTTTCCTTTGTACAAGTGTTAATAAATTAATAAATGGGAATATATTAGTGTTTTCAAACCAATGTGCCTCCAGGGGGATCTGTTTTTGGGGGATCTGTGGAGGACACACTGTTATGGGGGATCTGTGGATGACGCACTGTTATGGGGGGGATCTGTGGATGACGCACTGTTATGGGGGATCTGTGGATGACGCACTGTTATGGGGGATCTGTGGATAACACAGTGTTATGGGGGGGATCTGTGGATGACGCACTGTTATGGGGGATCTGTGGATGACGCACTGTTATGGGGGGATCTGTGGATGGCACCGTTATGGGGGAATCTGTGGATGGCACCGTTATGGGGGAATCTGTGGATGGCACCGTTATGGGGGAATCTGTGGATGGCACCGTTATGGGGGAATCTGTGGATGGCACCGTTATGGGATCTGTGGATGGCACCGTTATGGGATCTGTGGATGGCACCGTTATGGGATCTGTGGATGGCACCGTTATGGGGGGGACCTGTGGACGACACCGTTATGGGGGGGACCTGTGGACGACACCGTTATGGGGGACCTGTGGACATCACTGTTATTGGGGGGACACCTGTGGACATCACTGTTATGGGGGGACCTGTGGACATCACTGTTATGGGGGGACCTGTGGACATCACTGTTATGGGGGGACCTGTGGACATCACTGTTATGGGGGGACCTGTGGACATCACTGTTATGGGGGAGACCTGTGGACATCACTGTTATGGGGGGACCTGTGGACATCACTGTTATGGGGGGACCTGTGGACATCACTGTTATGGGGGAGACCTGTGGACATCACTGTTATGGGGGAGACCTGTGGACATCACTGTTATGGGGGAGACCTGTGGACATCACTGTTATGGGGGACCTGTGGACATCACTGTTATGGGGGGACCTGTGGACATCACTGTTATGGGGGGACCTGTGGACATCACTGTTATGGGGGGACCTGTGGACATCACTGTTATGGGGGGACCTGTGGACATCACTGTTATGGGGGGGACCTGTGGACATCACTGTTATGGGGGACCTGTGGACATCACTGTTATGGGGGACCTGTGGACATCACTGTTATGGGGGGACCTGTGGACATCACTGTTATGGGGGGACCTGTGGACATCACTGTTATGGGGGACCTGTGGACATCACTGTTATGGGGGGACCTGTGGACATCACTGTTATGGGGGAGACCTGTGGACATCACTGTTATGGGGGAGACCTGTGGACATCACTGTTATGGGGGACCTGTGGACATCACTGTTATGGGGGGACCTGTGGACATCACTGTTATGGGGGGACCTGTGGACATCACTGTTATGGGGGGACCTGTGGACATCACTTATGGGGGGCTGTGGACATCACTGTTATGGGGGGCTGTGGACATCACTGTTATGGGGATCTGTGGATGACACTGTTAGGGGCTATGTGGATGACACATATATAGCATCTTATGCTATATACATGTCATCCACAGATCCCCCATTAGTGTCATCCAGATTACACTTGCGGGGCCGGTGCAGCTTGACTCATACACCGGCCCCGCAGCTGCTATATTCTGTTTCATTACCCTAACTTACTGTGCCCGTGATTACTAACTATTAATGCGCAGTCCCTCCATGCTCCTGCCGCGCGCCTTCTGTAATCATAAAGTGGGCGGAGCGGGCAGGTGGGACATGAGGCGCATGGGGAATCGGGCAGCTTGAGCCTCAGTTCCTCCATGCGCCTCACGTCCCGCCTGCCCGCTCCGCCCACTTTATGATTACAGAAGGCGCGCGGGGCAGGAGCATGGAGGGACTGCGCATTAATAGTTAGTAATCACGGGCACAGTAAGTTAGGGGTAATGAAACAGAATATAGCCACTGCCGAACCGGAACTTCCGGTATCGGCAGTGGTATCGGCGGCATTTTTACGAGTACAAGTACTCGTGAAAATGCCGGTATCGGGACATCCCTAGTAAAAATGTCACTCAGAAGGGAGCCTACTTAGGTCCAATAGGAGCGTATCTTCGAGCAGTCCCAAAAAATATGAGGCAATGTACCCCTATGTAACCCGCACCTCCAGCACTCACTTGGAACCACTGGGTTCATTCTATGGAGGTGGTCAGGAGTGTGATACCAATACATCAAAATTTTATATTGGTTCCTGATGCAGTATCGACTTGAGGATTTCACTGCCCTCCTCCATATAAGGCGCCAAATTGTGTCCGGTAAAGTCTTCCCCAAATATTCCTCCCACCGTGTCATGTAGGAATGTCTCTGGACCCGGTCAGGAAAAGGGGTCAGCAATATGGAATAAAATCGCAGATATTAGACCCTTTGTGTGTACTCCTCCCCTACAAAAGGCGTTCAAAGGCAGTCGGGAGAGAGACTGTGACCCCTGAAAAGATGGACTGGGCAAAGTGACTAATTTGTATATAAAAGTAATTGGAGGAGGAGGGGAGATCGTGTTTGGTCTGGAGGGTTGGAAACGGTAGAAGGTCCCTAGTAAAGGGGTCTACAATATCTGCAAATCTGAACACCCCGGTTGAAACCAAGGTCTCGTCGTGGATGTGGTAAGACTAGTGGGGAGCTTAGGATGATACAGAAAGGAGGTCATGGCAGAGTGGTCAGAAACTATAGGGAACCGACCACTACATAGCTGCTATACAGATCTAGTTCAGGCCATGGGCCCCAAAAGATCTCTACTTGGCTGGGTGCCATGAGATCCTGACCATAACATGGAATTGGGGTGCATTGGAGCAAGCCAGAGCCTTTCTATCTGCATCCAGACAGAGTACGGATGCAGGGAAGCCCAGTTGGGCTGCCCAGTAATATTTGGTTAGGTCAGGTACTCCTAGCCCACCTTGGTGTTTACAAGATAGCAGGACTGATCTCGGGATTCTATGGCATTTCCCCGCCTATATAAATCTGAGAAGCTGAGATTGGATGGATCTCAGATCCTTGAGGGGTAGAGTCTCAAAGAGGTATAGGAGTTTGGGTAGAATTGTCATTTTGGTCGCGGCAATGCGTCCTAGGAAAGAAAGCGGGAGGGCGTGCCAAGTATCCAGAAGACCCCTGATTTCCGCATACATGCGTGAAAAATTAGCTTTGTATAGGTCCCCATATCGGGGTGTAAGATCAACGCCTAAGTATCGCAAGGAATCCTTCTTCCAGTGGAAGGAGAAATTCTCCTTGAGAGGGTTCAAGACCCCCTGAGGAATATTAAGAGGAAGGGCTTCAGTTTTCTGGGTGTTGACCCTATACCCCAAGAGCAGACCAAATTCCTGCAGAATGGAGTGAAGGTTTGGTAGTGAAACATGAAGCTTGGTAAGGGTAAGAAGGATGTCGTCTGCATAAAGAGATATCTTAAACTCCTTGTCCCTGATCATTACACCACTGATATCTGGGCAGGCTCTGATTTTGGCCGCCAGGGGTTCAATACACATGGAAAAAAATAGAGGAGACAGGGGGCACCCGTCTCGTCCCATTGGCAATGCGTATGGGTCGAGACTGGGCATGAGAGAGTTTGATTGTCGCTGTGGGGGAGGAGTATAGGCTACGTATGGCATGAACGAAGGGACCAGAGAGACCGTACACTTGGAAAGTAGCAAAGAGGAAAGGCCAGCTTAAGCGGTCGAACGCCTTTTCAGCGTCTAAACTAAGAAGTAGCGCCTCCTCCCCGGAGCGAGATACAACATCAGGTCAATGCTCCTACGTATGTTATCAGCCCCCTGGCGGCCAGGCACAAACCCCACCTGGTCTTTATGGATCAGGGAGGGGAGAAAAACATTTAGCCGAGAGGCCAGGACCTTGGTATAGATTTTAAGATCTGAGTTAAGCAGGGCGATGGGTCTGTAGTTTTGGCACTCGTGCGGATCTTTCCCGGGTTTCGGGATCACTGGGAGATAGGAGTAAGACATTGGTGCAGGCACTGCATTGCCGGCTAGGAAATGATTAAAGAGGGCCACTAGATGAGGGGATAGGTCAGTCTTGAAAGTCTTATAGAATTTATACGAAAAGCCGTAAGGTCCTGGGGATTTACCTTCAGGCAGGTGATCCATCACCTCCCCTAACTCTTCAGGGGTTATCAGACTGTTGAAGGTGGAGAGGTCCGAGGCAGACAGGGTAGGTAGGTGACAGGAGGTCAAGTAGGACTGGAGTGCATTGTCTCTAAGTCCCACATCGGAAGTGAGATCCGAGGGAAGGTTGCATAAGGCCGTGTAGTAGGCCGAAAACCTCTCTGCTATCACCCTGGGGTCATAGTGAATCGTTTCATCTGTCCCCCTAATGGCACTCTGACTCGCCTGGGGAGGACAATTCCCAAATTTGTCTGGCTAGTACAGAGTGCCGTTTGTTCACCCATGCATAGTAACGCTGTCGTGTGTAAAGCAGCAGCTTGTTGAACCGACCTAAAGCTAGACTCTTCAATTGGGCTCTGGCGTCTACGATTTGTCTTAGAGTGCAGCGCGAGGGGTAAGTAGCCAGCTTGTCCTCTAAGGCTCGTAGACGGGACGTAAGGGTCCTAGCCAAAGCAACTGAGTCCCTCTTTAATCTGGAGCTTGTCGCAATACAGTGCTCCCTCATGAACGGACATCCCCTACTGATCCGACATTAAGATCGAAGTAGGACTTCAAGTGTTCGCGAAGTTACTCTCTAATAATGGGCTGCTTCAGGAGGGATTGATAAAGTCTCCAGTGGCATTGGCAAACATGACCCGATCCACTACTGATGTCGACCGTCACAGGAGCATGATCAGACCAGGTGATATGGCCCATATCTGCCCCTTCTAGTAACCTAAGGATCGAGATTGTGACAAAGAAATTATCGATATGGGTATGGGAGCTGTGTGGGGTAGAGTAAAAGGAGAAGGACCCATCAGTGGGGTAGGTGATACGCCAAAGGTCATACAAAGAGTATTTCCTCACTAATTTACGAAAGTCCCTGGCTAGGCGCTGCTGCGTTGCGTGCACTACCCTGCCTGGTAAAGTCAGGTGATCCATTGATTCAGAAAAAACGGCATTAAAGTCCCCACCCAATAGTACCAAGGGTTTTAGAGGATCTGCTCCCTTGACAAAAACCTTGCGAAGGACTCCGCCAAGGAAGCGGATCTTTATGTAATATTTATGCCCCAAATACTTCAAAGTGATGGGTTTGTCTGCAAGGTATCCATGAAGGACAATATAACACCCCTGTGGGTCTAAAATTGAGGATTCGATTCTAAGGGGGCACTGTGCGGATAACAAGACGGCGACCCCCGCCCTCCGACTGTTACGAGTAGCCGAATAAACAGTGGGGAACAAGTGAGAGTCAAAACGGAAGGAGTCGCCGTCAAAATGAGTTTCCTGTAGGAACACGATGTCCGCTTTGAGGGATTTCAATTCCAAGAGCAAGAGTTTTCTCTTGGCATTGGACTTGAGCCCCTTTACATTGAAAGTTACACATCGAACCATGAGGATATGTGATAGTATACGATACATGTAAGATACAGCTCACAAAGATAATTCGTCTGGGTCAGGGGGTGATGCACCAGTGTAGCCGTGGACCGCAGGGAGGGCCGGGGGCATACAATCCTTGTACACAAGGGAGTTCTGGTACCTACTACAGAAGAAGGAACACAAGAAGGAGGGGTGGGGAGAGAAGACGAGACAACACTAAGACAGACAAATAAGTAACAGCAAATAACTATTCCCAGGGATGAAATCCCTGCTAGGGGGAAACAAAAATCCCCTCAGGGGGTAAGAGAGTGTCAGAGACCAGCGAGACAAGGCCGGCCAAAGATCAAACCACAGAAAACTTGTATAAGTAACAAAACGACTAGAAAGGTTCCACGGAGAGCCCGCACCGTAATGGAGCAAGAAGTAGTCAGCAACTGGCTAAACAATAATAATGAACGACCCGTACAATGATCCCTCAGAGTCTAGTGTCTCAGTGAACCTGTAGGGATTAAGAGCAAGGCTCAGGACCACCATTTCCTCCAGATCAGGAGCGGTCAGGCAAGTGGACGGTGTCCCGGCGACATAGTAGACCGCGGTGAGGAAGACGCACTTGAGTCGGGTCTTCTCTTTTCTTTGCTGAAGGTGACCAAGTGCGCGGGGGCAGAGGCGCTGGGGACTCAAATACCCAATCGGATATGTCCGGTACAGGTATCCCCAGTGACTTGCAAAAAGGGTGGAGATCTGTGAAGGTGCGGAGAGTCTCTGTCCGTCATCAGGGGAAAACAATCAGGGCAAATGGGAACCCCCAGTGGTAGGCAATCTGGTGGCTCCTGAGGGATGTAAGGAGAGGCTGAAGATCTATCCTGGTTTACCCTCCAGAAAAGGAGACATCTGGAAACAGCTGTACAGGAGCGCCATGGAATTCTAAGTTGCGCAAGGGGCGCGCCTTGGCCACGATGGATTCTTTAAGGGCAAAGTCATGGACACAGCAGATTATGTCCCTGGGATGAGCAGCAGAGCCCTTGGGCTTGAGTGCTCTGTGGGCTCTGTCCAGCTTGATCTTATGCGAGGATGGCTGTCCCAAGATCATGTTAAATATGGCTTCTAATGTAGCAAAGCGGTCCTCCTCTCCTGAGGCCTCCAGGAGGCTGCGTACCCGAATATTATTTCGGCGCCCCGATTATCAAAGTCCTCCAGGTGTCGCCCCAAGCCCCGGAGCACAGCAGTTTGGGCCGTAATGGATTCATGAAGGGCAGAAACATATTGCCTGGTGTCATCATGGGCGTTTTCCAGGGTATCCACCCGGTCCACCACCTGCTTGATTATCAGTGCGAACCGCTGCAATTTCAGCTCTGCAGGCTTCTGTAACTTCAGATATAAGTGCCCTAAAGTCCTCCTTTGTAGGAAAGCGACTAAAATAGCTTGCCCAGGGTTGTGGGGGCTCAGAGGGGGCTGGTGGGCCCATGGCAGCGAGTGATGGAGGGCTCTGCGACCTAGCCCATGGGTCAGAGGGTAACGGAGAGCTGCTATCCCCCTGATCAAGAACAGGGGGGGGGGGGGGGCCATGTTTGAAACTTGCCTGGCCAGGGCTCTTGAAAGGTGGCCCTAGAAGGGCTAGACACGAGGGCCACAGGGGATGTCACAGTACCTGCAGCTGCTGCCTCCCTTTGAGGGGTGAGACCAGGGGCCGCCATGACAGGTTCCATGCTTCCAGTAGCGGTCGGCGTAGGCCCTTGCGCAGGATAGGAGAGATCCATCGTCGGGGGATCACACTGGGGGGCTACAGACGAGATTCTGGTCCCCTGAGGAGTTTCAGCGCGTCCAACATGTTCCGGTCTGCGCTCGTTATCCAAAGCGGCAGTCAGGTGGAGAGAGAGAAGAATGGCGGGAGGCCCTCTGTGATCAGGTGCTGCGTGGTGGAAGCCCTGATCCGGATGCTCGGTCCCAGCACTGCTCCAGGGTTCTGGCAGGGGAGGGCGATCGAGGAGGGAGAGGGGCTCTTTTGGACGCCAATTTCTTACCCATATGGGCCGGTGATCTTGCGTAGCTGGCCAGTTAGTCACGGTGCAGGCGAGAGCTGATCTTTCAGGCGGCCATCTCCAGCGGTGTCCGGACACGCCCCCCCATTTGCCGACTTTTTACTGTACTCATGGTCCCATGATCTTATGTTGGATGGTTGGCAGATAGCTTTTTAGAGACATTGCTGACATGTTTTGATTTTACTTAGGATTAATACATTTTAATTAAAGTGCCCAGTGTTTCTAATTATATATATATATATATATAGAGCACGGCAGCACTCCAATGTGAAGAATCAAACTGTGATTTATTCAACCCAGTGTCATCAACGTTTCAACTGCTCATTGCAGTCTTTATCAAGCCATACAAACATGTGTAGTAGTGCGATATATATAGGTGTACTTAATTACTCCAATATTCAATCAATTCATACAATAATTATAAAAAGTATAGAAATTCATAAATAATCGTGCAAATTCATATCAGTGATTCGTGTATCAAAAATATTCCTCCAATATCTCAAATATATAGGATGATACATACGTGCATGTCATATAAACATTAAAAAGACCATAATTGATCCAGATGAACATGTGAATAATTAAAAATCAATAACCATTCTCACATATTCCGATGGACGACAAGACCGATACGGCGTCTATGTTGTACAAGTACGCATGCGCATGACGTCGATCTCCACGCGTTTACTGGAGCGTGAAGGTCCGAAATCTCGCGCGAGGTCGGACACCATAACGAACACGACTGCCGTCCAAAAAACTCACTCACTGGGCAGGCTCATGTCCTTAGCCAAAGCGCCACCCACAATCATCACATGACCACCTTCACATCGTTATGCATACACATTAGTACACGTCAGTACCCAACAACAGAGAAATATGGGGCCAACTGCAGAGTCAGAGAGACGCAATCACTCACGTCACCTTGAAATCCACATTTGGACCTTTCGGTCTCAAGGTTTCTAATGTATAAATCCAAATTAATTCCCTTTTTTTTTTTTTTTTTTTTTTTTTAACGTGAGATCCTGTCGCCCCCTCTCCTGCCTACCTTCACTTGCTCCACTATCCTGAATTTTAAATGCCACTCTGAATGTCCTGCCTCCTTAAAATGTTTTGAAACTGGGAGGTCCAATCTTTCTTGTCTGATACTGTATCTATGTTGGTTTAGACGCCCCATGTGGTCTCACCCACATACCGCAAATCACAAGGACAGGAAAACAGGTAAATCACATGGCTGGAACAACATCAAAAATTGTCGTATTTTGATAGTTTTGTTTGTTGTTGGATTGTAAAAGGGAATTATTTTGGATTTATACATTACAAACCTTCGAGATCAAAAAGGTCTAAATGTGGATTTCAAGGTGATTTGAGTGATTGCGTCTGACTCTGCAGTTGGCCCCATATTTCTCTGTTGTTGGGTACTGACATGTGTACTAATTTTAGTTTTTCTTTGTTTTATTTAGATGCATCATCAAGCTTGTACTTCGATCAGCGTCCTCACCGATGTTCGCTGGACTACGGTACCATATAGGCATCTATGGAAGCTCGTTACAGAGTTATTGATTATATTGGAGACCAGGACATGGGGCTTACCATCTCTACCCACATTGATGTAATGCGGGCCCTCATTTGGAGGTTCACTGGTCCATATTTTTTCCATGGACACGTGTACCTCTACTGGGGTCCTGAATTTATTGCGCCCATTTGAAGTTTGACTGGTGGTTTAATTTTGTATGTTCACGTCTAATAAGTCTTGGATCGGGTCTGGGGTCATGTATCACACAAATGTCATTCTTGGTCCCCCATGCCAAGAGGGAATGTGTAATTAACCAGACTGATCTCTGGTGTTGCACAAGGCCCCCTGGACTAATATATTTTATATGGTTACCATGGGTGACGACTGGTCCATTTACCATAGTTCATGTGGGAACAACTCGGTTATATGCTGTACATGATGGTCACATTGTTGACACAGTGGGACTATTTTGTCTGCTACCCCATGTTAACCCTTTAAGAATTTGATTTAATACTTATGCATAACGATATGAAGCTGGTCATGTGAGGATTGTGGGTGGCGCTTTGGCTAAGTGCATGAGCCTGCCCAGTGAGGAAGTTTGTGGACGCAGCCATGTTAGTTATGGTTATGATATGAGTGTATGCATCATCCCATATATTTGAGATATTGGAGGAATATTTTTGATACGCAAATCACTGATCTATATTTGCACGATTTATGAATTTTTATTTACACTTTATTGTATGAATTGATTGAATAGTGGAGTTATTATATATATATATATATATATATATATATATATATATATATATATATATATATATATATATATATAATCCCTATATCTATCGCACTACTAAACATGTTTGTATGGCTTGATAAAGATTGCAATGAGCAGTTGAAATGTTGCTGACACTGGGTTGAATAAATCACTGTTTGATTCTTCACGTTGGAGTGCTGTCATGCCTTTCTTTACAAATTGAATAAAATAGCTTTCGGGGGTC
The DNA here is from genome assembly GCA_033119425.1 of Bufotes viridis. Lineage (NCBI taxonomy): Eukaryota > Metazoa > Chordata > Amphibia > Anura > Bufonidae > Bufotes > Bufotes viridis. The sequence continues at coordinate 125,750,902 of CM065594.1, forward strand.
ACTTTCACAAGTATCTTCAGGACACACGGTATCAATGTCCAAACAGTGAATTTATTTGGTTCCAGCACAACAAACTATACAGAAAATAAACACCTTGCCCGGCTGGGCCCAAACTAAACATACACAGTGTCCCTATGTCGCTATTAGTCACAGTTCACACCTGGGACTCATGCGCCTTGTAGTCCTCCAGCCTTCCCAGGCTTACAGTCTTCCAGCCCCTAGGCTGTGCAGTAACAAAGTCCGTTGGGGGATTTGGGCTCATTAGTCCGCCTGACTAGGACCCATGCAGCCCACTACCAGCCAGAGTGAGTGTGTGTGTGTCTCTCTCTCTCTCTGTATATATAACGCTTTTTGTGAGGCAAGGTAACCAAAAAAATGGCAGTTCTGGCACAATTATTATTTTTTTTTTACAATGTTCACCTGACCGGGTAGAACATGTGATATTTTTATAGAGCAGGTCGTTACAGAAACGGCGATACCCAATTTGTCTATTTTAAATTTTTACACAATAAAAGAATTATTAGGGGAAAAAAAAGTTTTTGTCTATCCATTTTCTGAAAGCTTTTGGGCGATTGTCTTAAGTAGGGTCTCTTTTTGCGGGATGAGATGACTGTTTGATTGGTGCCATTTTGGGGCACATATGAGTTCACCAGATGGGTTGGATCACATGATATTTTTATAGAGAAGGTCGTTACGGAAACGGCGATACAATATGTGCATTTTTTGAATTTTATTGCACAAAAAGTATTTTGGAAAAAAAAAGTCATGTTTTTTATCTCCATTTTCTGAAAGCCATATTTTTTAATTTTTTGGGCGGTTGTCTTAGGTAGGGTTTCATTTTTTGCGGGTCACAGTTTGATTTTTACTAATTTTAGGTACATATAACCTTTTTGACCACTGTTTACCGCATTTTTCGCCCTATAAGATGAACCCCCCTTCCCCCAAAAAAGTGGGGGGGAAATAGTGCTGCGTCTTATGGGGCAAATGCAGCAAACAATGATACACCGCCGCGCTGCTGTACACAGCAGCCAGTGTATGTATCAAGGAGGAGGGGCTGGGGGCGGCAGTCTTGTTTGCTAATGACAGCGGGGCCCGGTGCAGTAAATTTGTTCTACTACACCGGGCCCGCTGTAGTAATGTTATAGGCAGTGATTAAAACTATAATCTTCATTACACTGAATCCATGCTGTATTACCCTACCTACCATAATGAAGAATCCTTTTCTATGTTTGTGTACAAACCTTCTTTCCTCCAGAAGCAGAGGATGTCCCCTCGTCACAGTCACAGTCCTGGGGATAAATAGATGATGGGAGAGATCTCTGTACTGACCCATGATATATTTATACAGTTATTAGATCTCCCCTCAGTCGTCTTTTTTCTAAAGTGAATAACCCTAATTTTGATACCCTTTCAGGGTACTGCAGTTGCCCCATTCCAGTTATTACTTTAGTTGCCCTCCTCTGAACCCTCTCTAGCTCTGCTATGTCTGCCTTATTCACAGGAGCCCAGAACTGTACACAGTACTCCATGTGTGGTCTGACTAGTGATTTATAAAGTGGTAAGATTATATTTTCATCACGGGCATCTATGCCCCTTTTGATGCAACCCATTATCTTATTGGCCTTCGCAGCAGCTGCCTGACACTGGTTTTTACAGCTTAGTTTGTTATTTATTAAAATTCCTAGATCCTTTTCCATGTCAGTGTTACTGAGTGTTTTACCATTTAGTATGTACGGGTGACTTGCATTATTCCTTCCCATGTGCATAACTTTACATTTGTCAGTGTTAAACCTCATTTCTCTTCCCAAGCCCAAATCTATCCAGACCCCTCTGTAGCAGAAAACTGTCCTCTTCAGTGTTAATTACTTTACACAGTTTAGCGTCAATTGCAAGAATTTATATTTTACTGTGCAAGCCTTCTACAAGTTCATTAATAAATATATTGGAGAATAGGGCCCAATACTGACCCCTGAGGTACCCCACTAGTGACAGTGACCCAATCTGAGTGTGTACCGTTAATAACCACTCTCTGTTTTCTATTACTGAGCCAGTTACCCACATACAGATATTTTCTCCTAGTCCAAGTTTTCTCATTTCATACACTAACCTTGTGTGGTACAGTGTCAAATGCTTTGTTGAAGTCCAGATATATGACTCCACTGATTCACCACTGATCCACTCCACTGATTCACCCCGGTCAAGTCTAGAACTTACCTCCTCATAGAAACTGATTAAATTAGTTTGACATGACCGATCCCTCATGAAGCCATGCTGATATGGTGTAATTTGCTTATTTTCATTGAGATACTCCAAGATAGCATCTCTTACAAAACCTTCAAACAGTTTACCCACAACAGATGTTAAACTTACCGGCCTATAATTTTCAGGCTCTGTTTTTGGACCCTTTTTGAATATTTGCACCACATTTGCTATACGCCAGTCTGGTGGAACATTCCCTGTCAGTATGGAGTCCGTGAATATCAAAAATAAGGGTCTGGCTAGGACATCACTTAATTCCCTTAGGATACGGGGGTGTATGCCATCCGGTCCTGGCGATTTGTCTATTTTAATCTTTTTAAGTCGCTGCTGTACTTCTTCCTGGGTCAGACAGGGCATTTTTAAAGGGGAATTTACTTTTACATTTCGCATTTCATCGGACAGTTTATTTTCCTCAGTGAAAACAGTGGAGAAGAAAATATTTAATAGCTTAGGTTTATCCTCATCGCTTTCTGCAACTCCCCCCTCATTGCTATGTAGGAGGGCCGACTCCTTCAGATTTATATTTTTTACCATTTATATAATTCAAAAACATTTTAGGGTTAGTTTTGCTCTTTGGCAATTAATCTCTCGGTCTCTAGTTTGGCAGTTTTTATTAGTTTTTTACATATTCTATTTTTTTCCTTATAGTTTATCAGTGCTTCCTCGCTCCCCTCCTGTTTTAGTGATTTATATGCTTTCTTTTTGTCATTTATTGCTTTTTTTACGGTTCTATTTATCCACATTGGTTTCTTCTTATTTTTTAGCCTTTTATTTCTATAAGGTATGCATCGATCACAATTAGATGTTACAATGCTTTTAAAAATCTCCCATTTTGTGGTTGTATTTTTATTTTTGAGGACTTTGTCCCAGTTAATTGGGCATATGGCCTCTCTTAGTTGACTAAATTTAGCTTTTTTTGAAGTCCGGTATTCTTGTTCCTCCCTGTAGAAACTCTCGTTTGAAGGATAATTGGAAGGTTATTACTTTATGGTCACTATTTCCCAGGTGTCCCCCGACCTGCACATCTGTTGTTCTATCAGGTCTATTGGTTAATACTAAGTCCAGTATGGCCGTCCCTCTAGTTGGGTCCTGAACCATTTGGGAAAGGTAATTGTCTTTGGCTATTGCCAAGAACCCGTTTCCTTTATGGGATGTACAGGTTTCAGTTTCCCAGTCTATATCTGGGTAGTTGAAGTCCCCCATAATAACCACCTCATTATGGTTTGCCACCTTGTTTATCTCGTTTAGTAATAGATTTTCTGCGGACTCTGGTATATTAGGTGGTTTATAGTAAACTCCTATTAGTAATTTATTATTGTTTTTGGCTCCATTTATCTCCACCCACAATGACTCCACATTTTCGTGTCCCTCACAGATGTCTTCCCAGAGTGTGGGGTTTAGACAGGACTTTATGTAAAGGCAGACCCCTCCCCCTCCCCGGTTTTGACGATCCTTTCTGAACAGATTGTAACCTTGTATATTAACAGCCCAGTCATAGCTATCGTCCAGCCATGTCTCAGTTATTCCCACTATGTCATAATCCGCCTCACACATCACTAATTCCAGTTCCCCAGTTTTATTAGTCAGGCTTCTGGCATTAGTATACATACATTTGAGAGGTTTATGCATATTTTTTGCCCTACACCTTTCCTTCTGAACTTTTCTAGTTTCTCCTTCCATTCCTCCCCCAGTCCCACTACCTCGCCCCCTGTCTCTAGCTGCACTATCTTCCCCTCCTATAATGTAATTTCCCTCCCCCCAAGTCCCTAGTTTAAACACTCCTCCAACCTTCTAGCCATCTTTCTCCCCAACACGGCTGCCCCTTCCCCATTGAGGTGCAGCCCGTCCCTACGATAGAGCCTGTAGCCGATAGCAAAGTCGGCCCAGTTCTCCATGAACCCAAAACCCTGCTTCCTACACCAGTTTTTGAGCCACTTGTTAACCTCTCTAATCTCCCTCTGCCTTTCTTGTGTGGCCCGTGGTACAGGCAGTATTTCGGAAAATACTACCTTTGAGGTCCTTGCCCTAAGCTTTTCACCTAAATCCCTGAAATCATTCTTAAGGACTCTCCACATACCTCTAACTTTGTCATTGGTTCCGATATGAACCATGACCGCTGGATCTTCTCCAGCCCCTCCCAGGAATCTGTCAACCCGATCCGCGATGTGTCGAACTCTAGCGCCAGGAAGACAGCACACTGTTCGGCGATCACGATCTTTGTGACAGATCGCCCTATCTGTTCCCCTAATAGAGTCTCCCACTACCAGCACCTGTCTGGCCTGCCCTGCTCTCCTGGTCCCCTGCTTACTGGAGCTGACATTCCCCTGACCGGCAGAGGAAGTGTCCGGCTGCAGCGGTGCCGTCCCTGAGCTGCCATACCCATCATCTGCCAAACGTGCAAACCTGTTGGGGTGTGTCAGATCAGGGCTAGCCTACCTGGCACTCTTCCCTCTACGCCCCTTTCTTACTGTCACCCAGCTAGCTACCTCACTTTCCTCAGCTTCCTTACTGTCACCCTTCCCCTGAACTACCCCAAAGACTGCTTGCTCGGTGAACAGCAAACTCTTTTGCAAATTGTCAGTGGCTCTCAGTGTTGCAATATGCCCGTTTAGAGACTCGATGTGCGATTCCAAACGGGTAATTTGCTCACATTTTGAACAAAGATATGCACCCTCAAACGGCTGTTCCAGGACTGCATACATCATGCAAGATGTGCACTGGACAGCATTGTCAATTGTGCAAGACATACTAATGGGGATTACACCACAAAAACAAAAAAATACAATATAATGTAGTAACAAGAACTGACGAATTTCAGTCCCCCACTGAAGTCCCTGAATCTGAAGTCACTTAATCTTAAGTCACACTTACACAACCACACACTTAATCAACCACGCGTCGCAACCAACCTCGCGTTATATATATATCTACTTATATAAGTATACTGTAAATGAAACTCAAATACACCAGCCTGTTTTTTTTCCCCTCTGGATGAATGCCAGGGCAGTATAAATACCCCATTTTAGAAAGAAGACATCCCAAGGTATTCCGTGAGGGGTATGGTGAGTTCATGTAAAATTTTAATTTTTGTCACAAGTTAGTGGAATATGAGACTTAAGAAAAAAAAAAAAATGTCAATTTCCGCTAACTTGTGGAAAAAAAAAAAAAATCTTCTATGAACTCGCCACGGCCCTCACGGAATACCTTTGGGTGTCTTCTTTCAAAATGGGGTCACATGTGGGGTATTTATACTGCCCTGGCATTTTAGGGGTCCTAAAGTGTGAGAAGAAGTCTGGAATCCAAATGCGTAAAAATGCCCTCCTAAAAGGTACTCATTGGAATTTGGGCCCCTTTGCCCACCTAGGCTGCAAAAAAGTGTCACACGTGGTATCCCTGTACTCAGGAGAAGTAGGGCAATGTGGTTTGGGGTGTATTTTTACATATACCCATGCTGGGTGAGAGAAATATCTCTGTAAATTGACAACTTTGTATAATTTTTATTTTATTTTTTTAAAGTTGTCATTTACTGAGATATTTCTCACACATAGCATGGGTATATGTAAAAATACACCCCAAAACACATTGCCCTACTTCTCCTGAGTATGGCGATACCACATGTGACACTTTTTTGCAGCCAAGATGCGCAAAGGGGCCGAAAGTCCAACGAGTACCTTTTAGGAGGGCATTTTTACGCATTTGGATTCCAGATTTCTTCTCACGCTTCAGGGCCCCTAAAATGCCAGGGCACTATAAATACCCCACATGTGAACCCATTTTGGAAAGAAGACACCCCATGGTATTCTGTGAGGGGCATAGCGAGTTCATAGAAGATTTTTTTTTTTGGCACATGTTAGCGGAAATTGACTTTTTTTTCTTACAAAGTCTCATATTCCACTAACTTGTGACAAAAAATTAAATTTTACATGAACTCACCATACCCCTCACGGAATACCTTGGGGTGTCTTCTTTCGAAAATGGGGTCACTTGTGGGGTATTTATACTGCCCTGGCATTTTAGGGGCCCCTAATGCCTGAGGAGAAGTCTGGAATCCAAATGCGTAAAAATGCCCTTTGAAATCCTAAAGGTAATTATTGGAATTTGGGTCCCTTTGCGCACCCAGGCTGCAAAAAGGTGTCACACATGTGGTATCGCCGTACTCAGGAGAAGTAGGGTAATGTGTTTTGGGGTTTATTTTTACATATACCAATGCTGGGTGAGCGAAATATCTCTGTAAATGACAACTTTTTAAAAAGAATTTATACAGAGTTGACAATTTGGCATTCTAGCACCTGAAGAAACATGACAGGTGCTCAGAAAGTCAGAGCTGCTTCAAAATGAGGAAATTCACTTTTTTGCACCAGTTTGTAAATGCTAACTTTTACCCAAACCAATAAATACACTTATTGGATTTTTTTTTTTTTTTTCAAAGACATGTAGAACAATAAATTTAGAGAATTTTTTTTTTATAGAAATGCAGTTTTTAAAAATAAAAATAAAAAAATTACAACAGAAAGTGAACAATGTCATTTTTTTGCAAACATTTCGGTTATTTTTGATTAATATCAAAAAAAGTAAAAATGTCAGCAGCAATGAAATGCCACCAAATAAAAGCTCTATTAGTGAGAAGAAAAGGAGGTAAAATTCATTTGGGTGGCAAGTTGTATGACCGAGCAATAAACCGTGAAAGTAGTGTAGTGCAGAATTGTAAAAAGTGGCCTGGTCATTAAGGTTGTTTAAGCTAGGGGGGCTGATGTGGTTAAATTGCCTCCACGACGGTAAGTCACCAGAGGGTATTCGTCCACTAAGTCACAAACATCTGGGTCAGATCTTAAAATGTCCCATTGCTCTTTAAGAAGTGCCTGAACTTCTCTGTGTGCTGTGTCATAGGTCCCTATGATCCGCACTTGGACATCAGCCGATGATTTGCTTCTAGGATATAAGAGGTCCTCCCTCTCACATGCAGCCGCATGGAGGTAGGCCTTTTTAAGGGGTTCCCTCGGGTAACCTCTCTCCAGAAATCTCGAATCCTTGAAATCTGACCACTCAGAGCAGTTCCGTCTCGCCCTTAGGTACTGCCCCTTAGGAATACCTCTCGAGTGGAACATCATAGTTCTAGTAAGGATCGATTTCAATTGACAAGTCTAGGAACGTGAGTCGCATTTCATCAATCTCGGATGTAAAAAAAAAATAAAAAAAATAAGTCCCAAGGAATTAACATTGAGTCTACACACAAACTCCTTAAATTTATCTTTTGTTCCTTTCCACAGTATGAATATATCATCTATGAACCTCATCCATAACAAAATGGACGAGGTCCATATTTCCATCTCCTCATTGAACACTTAGTTTTTCCCACCAACTCAGGTATAGGTTGGCGAAAGTTCGGGGCACAGGGACTGCCCATCGCCACCCCCAAGCTGGTGGTAGAGGACATGATCAAAGATACGTTTCAATGCAGAATAAAATTCAACAGTGTCATAACCAGTATATTGTGTTCTTTGAGGTGGGAACCTCTTTCATTTAGAAACGCCGGTACGGCCTCACATCCCAATTGGTGTGGGATCGAGCTATACAGCGCCTCAACATCTAAGCTGGCAAGATGGATGTCACTGTCACACTGAATGTCATTTAGTCTTCTCAGGACATCCATAGTCCCTTACATAGGACGTTAAGCAGGTAACAAAGGGCCTCAGAATTCTGTCCACATAGATTTTAATCCTCTTAGTGAGACCACCTATGCCCGACACTATCGGCCTTCCTTTAAGGGGAACAGTACCTTTATGAATTTTCGGTTAACTGTAGAAGGCCAGTAGTGTCGGGCATACAGGGAGTCGGTAAGTATGTTCACTCTCACTTATGAGGTGACGTCTCCTTGCCAACGTCAGGGTGTCAATCAATTCCCTTTTAAACATCCCAATCGGATTGCTGTCCAATTTGGCATAGCAGGATCTATCATCCAGAATCCTTTTGCACATTGCCACGTAACTTTCAACATCCAAGATGACAACATTGCCCCCCTTATCAGAGGGCTTTATGACAATCTTGGAGTCTTTTTGCAAAGAATCCAGAGCCATTTGTTCATGCTCTGATAGGTTTACGTTGATATGGGTCGTGTATGTGCAGAGATCTCATCTTATTCGTTATAACAGTGAGGAAAACATCAAAAGGGCGAAAAGTCTGCCACTAGTAGATATTTTTTTGATGGTACTTTCAAATCCATAAAGGGACCCGCACCTGGCCCCCGCTGTCCATCATCCCAGAGGTCAGCTAATAATTTAACATCCGCCAGTTCTCCCTCATTGATACCAAGTTTTGCGCATTGTTCCCTGTCGGAATTTTTTTTTTCCATTTTAATTTCCTGATGAATAAATTGATGTCTTTGACCCAGGTAAACGGGTTAAACTTACAATCCGGGACAAATGACAGTCCTTTACTCAGGACCCCCATCTTCTCTTTGCTTAACACCTGTTTGGACAGATTGATAATTTGCGATTCATCACTTGGTTGAGTTCTGATTAATTTCCTCTCCTGTTTCTGAGGGGGTATTCTATTGTCTGTGGGGGGGTCCCTAAAAAACCACCCCGATGCCCTCTCTCACTGATACCACGTCTAGGGGGCGGGGAGTTCTCCATTTAAACAGCGCTGTATTGCCCGAGCTACGGCAGTCATTGCCGGAGGCTCTACCTTGCTGCACGCACGCTATCAGAGGCGTGCAGCGTTTTGTCTTATAGAAAATGTTTTGTTACTGCAAACTCACCATCGAGTGATGTAGTTTAGGCTAATACAGTGCTCTCTGCAAATAGGTCGCCACTGCTCCTGAAGAAATACCGCGCAATAGCGGCAGAGAAAGGCGTTGAGCGATATAGAGCGCCTTATAAAGTCGCACATAATAATGTGAACAATACAGAGTGCCGTGAAATTCACATATTCTAATGTTGAGCCCGTAATCGGACTGGGGTGTTGGGTCCAATCAAAAAATACCACTAGTGGCTATACCTGTGCACCAATATTGATTGGGGTCATTCATCGCAGTAGAATGGACCAAGTCTGAGTGGTGTGGGCTATATCACCCCAGCCTGTGTGTGGGCTTGTTGCTAGCCCTCATATCTTTCATTATAGATATTTGTGGCGATGTGAGTTCTATTGAGCTGGAAAAATATATTAGGTCCCAGGCTCTAACTTACACCACCAGCCTGATTTTTTTATATTTGGTGGAGAACCAATTTTTTTTTTTTATTCCCTGCTTATCTATACACAGAGGTGATATCATTACAGATATGATTAGAATGACAAAAAAAGAAGACAGGATCCACCAGTCACAATAGGCAATTTTTGTCACGAACCAGCGGGTGTGAACCCACTGTGTCGTGTGACCAATCTCCTCTAAGGGCATAGTCTAAGTCAGTGGAGGCGAACCTATGGCACGGGTGCCAGGGGCCGCACTCGGAGCTATCTCTGTGAGCACCCGCATCCTGGAAAAAGTGTATGTTGTACCAATATGCCTTAGACTTTTCCTGCCATTCATCAGCGCAAGACGCACTATGAACGGCACAGGAAGCGCAGTGAATGTAGGCAGGTTATTATAGATACATGATAAAGTACATGGAAGATATACTATCCCGAGGGGAACACCAGGTGGCTCCCTCTTGAGGAGAATTGGCACACGAAGCAGCTGGTCCAAGCAGATCAGGAAGTAGCAGAGCAAGGTACCAGTGGTACAGGTGTAGTCAATAGGCCGAGTTGTCACCAAGGGTGACCGTGCAGGACCAAGGATGAAGCAGAGGTGTAGTCGTACAAGCAATGAGTCAGGGCAGGTGGCACACATACAGGTCAGACAATCCAGGTCAGCAACAGGAGAGACGAGGTGCAGGAGGCATAGATCACAGGTCAGGAACACAGGAACTGAAGTACAGACAAATTCTACCTTTGCAGTACACAAGGAACTTTGACACTCCAGCAACTGGGAAAGGAGCTGGACCACTTACAGCCGCAGGATGGCAGGGATTGGTCACACGTCACATGTGCAAAGCCTTAAACCCCCTTGAATATCAGAGGTTGTTTCATTTTAAATTTTAATTTTCTTCCCCATCTTCCTTGAGCCATAACTTCTTTATTTTTCCATTCATATATCCATATGAGGGCTTATTTTGTTGCTGGACAAGTTGTACTTTCTAATTTTCTAATGAAACCATTTAATATGGTATGCAATGTAGTGGGAAGAGGGGGAAATTAATTCCAAATGGGGTGGAATTGGAAAAAATATAAAAAATGCAATTTCGCCACAATGTTTTATGGGTTCTGTCCCTACAGCCTTTCCTTTGTGGCAAAACTGACCTGTGCCCTTCATTCTCTAGGTCAGTACGATTACAACAATAACACGTTAGGTTTTTTTATGTCTAATTTTTTGTGGGCTGATCTGAAGTTTGTTTTATACCATTTTGTAGTGTATGAGTTTTTGATCACTTTTTTTACATTTTTTTTGTAAGAGAAGTGATAAAAAAAATGGCGAATCGGCCGGTTTGACCCTATTTTCGGTTACACTATATTGGATTTTTTTTAATATTTTAATAGCACAGGCGTTTTCTGATGCAGTGATGCCCATGATGCTTATATTTTGTTATTTATACATTTATTTTTTTATTCTACGGAAAGGGGGGGCGACTTAAATTTTTAACTTTTTTTTAATTTAGAGACTTAACTTTTTTTAACTTTATAGTTTTGTGGCTTGTATTTGAGGCTACAAGACTTACTATTAGTCTGGAAGGCATACAGTGTGAAGGGCTGGAGGAAAACCATGGAGCGGATTCCAGGAAGGACGATGCCTGCAGGGACAGAGCCCAGGACCGTGGAAATTAACGTGAAGACACTGGCAACAGATCATCGCAGCTACCTGCTCCGTAATGGAGAGAGACCCGGGCAATAACAGAGGCACCCAGGAAGGACAGTTCTTGTCCGAACACAGAGCCCAGGACTGCGGCGGTGAGTAGGGGAACAATGGCGGTCAACCCTTCATTACAATTGTCAAAGCTTATCTATTTTTTCCTTGTACAATCACCTCTGCACAGGTCAAAGAGAATGCCTAGAAAACTCTCCCATAGAAGTCAGTGAGGTCCCGCCTGACCATTTTGTCTATGGTCCATGCAGCTGCCGTAAATCAATCTACTTAAAAGGAGTTTTGCCATCACATACAATTGGGGCATATCGCCAAGATATGCCCCAATTGTCTGATAGGTGCGGGTCCCACCTCTGGAACTCGCATTTACAACGAGAACGGAGCAGGGAAAAGAATAGGGGGCGCACTGCCACCCTTTATTCATTTCAATGGGGGCGCTGAAAATAGCCAAGCGCTGGCTCGGCTATGTCAGCCTGCCCCATAGAAATGAATGGGAGCAGGGGGCCGCACATGCGCTCCCATTCACTTGTATGGGAGCAGCGCTTGGTGGTGGACAGACCCAAGAAAAACCTGGGGTCCTCCAGCCACAGCTCTTCCCACTCAGTTCTCCTTGTAGGTGCAGGTCCCAGAGATTTATTAGACAATGGGGGCATATCCTAGCATTATGCCCCCATTGTATGTGATGGGAATACCCCTTTAATGATTTCTAAATGCTGTTAAGAACAGGCATGGTAGCCCCCATAAACATTTTATTGTAAGGGTATTTTTAAGTGACTGATAGAGAATTAAATAGAATTAAAGGGGAGAATCTGTGTATGAGTTTAAAAATTTCCCTTGTAATGAAGTGGGTTAGAGATGGTACCCATCCCCCATTGTGCTGATAAGATCACATTCCTGAGTGATCTAAGAGACATGTGTGCTGCACACTAGAGGCTAACCGGTTGAAACTCTGCAATCTACATTTTCTTAGGAGACGCCACCAGGCCCTCCATTCTAGGTAGGATGCGAGTACAATTGCCCTATCTCTCGTTCACCCTGGGGTGTCAGTCATGTTTTATAACAAGGTAGAAAACCATGGGTTATAGCATGATTGACAGAGTCTCCACCCCATTTAGGCTAGTGATGTTTTTGTACTTTTTATTATTCTGTATGTGATTTATTTGTGTTATCGTATATTTAATCACTTATTCATCAGCTTATTCATTCTCAAATCTTTTAAATTCACTTTACAAATCATGCTCAGGAAACAGAATTTAAAAAAAATCTGCAATCAGAAAATAAAAACAGAATGTGTGTTGCTATCTGGTTTTAACTGACAGAAAATATTTTTGCTTTAACTGAGAGTGCATGTGTTTTCAATGGGAAGAAAGTAATAAGCCATAGCCAGACACCCCTGGCAGCAGCTTATCTCACACAAGATCAAAGAATTGGCAGTGTTGAAAACAAATCTTTCTACACATAGTAACATAGTATATAAGACGAAAAAAGACATTTGTTCATCCAGTTCGGCCTGTTTCCTACAAGTTGATCCAGTTGATACCACTCATATAATCAGAGGAGGATTAGGATGCCATCATGCACAGATAGTTATTTGGTCCAAACAAAATCTGTCCGTTTGGCTGACGTCTCTCCAACATGAATGGGCACCCTGGAATTTTGTATGCTGAAAGGGGGGGGGGGTTGGAGATCGTGTGTTGCAAACTGAACCATGTAAAGAAGAGTATTTCTGATTAAAAGGCAAACATTTTTCTGAAATCGTGCACTAATCATTTATAATACACATTAACCTTGCTCACATAATAGTTTCTAATTCAGCATGCAAAACAATATTTAACTCACCTAAGTCGCCTAAGTTGATCTCCATTGGCAGTCCTCCTACCTGTAGTAGAATAGTCTGGCCCATCTACATAACCACCAAGACTTCTACGATCATCTTCCAGTCCATATGCATCTTCAGAGCCATACTTGGCAGTCAGCAGATCAGATTGGCTACCTCCAAAGCCAGCTCCTCTAACTTGAGGTTGAGGCCCATAACCAAGACCTCTATAAGGTTCCAGAGTGTGGTAACGATTATTAGGCCTAGATAAGCTGCTGTAGCTAGGATGTTGAGGGGGTAGAATTACTGGCAGCGGCTCTGTTCCAGGTCCACGAAAATGATAATTACGGGGCACAGTAGTATAGGCTCCACCAGCCACAACACCATCACGATAGGGCCGATCTAAAGTTTGAGAATATCCAACAGAGGGTTTTATCTCGAGAAAAAAAAAAAAAATTAAAGATTTAAGTAGAAGAGAACTGAACATCTTCAAAGTCTTATATTATTGCTAGTGAGAAATATCATACAAATTCAGATTTTTACAGCTCACCAGAAAGTGCATCCTAGGGACACAAACATTTGCATTAAGGCTCATGCATACGAACGTATTTTCTTTCCATGTCCGTTCCGTTTTTTTGTTTTTTTTTGCAAACCGTATGCAGAACTTTTCAATAGGTCCGCAAGAAAAAAAAAATAAAATAATGAAGTTACTCCGTGTGCATTTCATTTCCGTATGTCCGGATTTTTGTTCTGCAAAAAAATAGAACATGTCCTATTATTGTCCGCATTACAGACAAGGATAGTACTGTTCTATTAGGGGCCAGCTGTTCCGTTCCGCAAAATACTGAATGCACATCCAAATTGTTTAAAAGGAATCTGTCACGTTGAACATGGTATATGAGCTGAAAGCAGAATGTTATAGAGTTGGAGGAGCAGAGCAGATTGATATATACATTTATGGGAAAAGATTCAGTATACTGTAATTTGTAATTTATTTATTTAAATTCCTGCTCACTAAGCTTGTCATTTTTAGCATATAGTGAATAAAAAGTCCATGATGAAATGAGTTTTTTTTTACCCAACAGAAATTTTCCCATTTTTCAATACAAGATATAATGAATTAAATGGTGTTATTAAAAAAATATAATCTGTCCAGCAAAAAAATAAGCCCTTAGAAAGGATGTGAATGGAAAAGATAGAAAGTTATTAATCTTGGAATGCAGAGTGGAAGAAACTAATGAAAAGTGGCCTGGTTCATAAGGGGTTTATCAGTGGGAAGAAGTTGTTTTTGAGTAAAGACTATGAACACATTTGAATTATTATTATTATTTTTTTTTTTTAATTGCTTTGATTTGGTTTTAAATTGGCATACCCGTACGCCAAGGTGGTTGAGGTACTGTATGGAGTGGGCTGCTGCAGTGAGCCCACTCCATACGTGGCGGGTGCTGGCTGTAACATACAGCAGGCACTCGGTTACAATGAAGGGGAACAGAGATCCCAACAAGCCCACGTCATTTAACCCCTTAGGTGCAGCGATCAATGCTGATCGCAGTACCTGTGAGGCACAGCAGAAGGACCCGACTTCCTCTGCCTTCCAATCTGAGACCCAGTGAAATAGCGGGGCTTCAATCGGTTACTAAGGCAGCCTGGATGCTTGTGAAGCTTTCCAGGCCTGCCATGCTGTGCAGTGAAAAGAATATTCAGCCCAATAGATCTCTTTAATGCCTCTTTCACACGACCGTGTGTCCACAGTGGCCGGATTGCGGCCCACATACGTCGGGTCCGCAACACATGGGGCACCAGCCGTATGCATTCACTTTAATGGGTCCGCAAATCCGGAGATGCGGTGCGGAACAGAACTAGGGAACGGAAACACTACGGAATGCTTCCGTGGGGTTCCGTTCTGTGCTTTCGTTGCGCAAAAAGATAGAACTTGTTCTATCTCTTTGAGGAACGGACGGATTGCGGACCCCATTCAAGTGAATGGGTTTGCGATCTGCATGCCACTGGCCCACGGCCGGTGCCCATACATTGTGGTCCGCAGCACGGGCACGGCCAGAACACGTACTTGTGCAAGAGGCCTTAGGGTGAATAGGACAAAAAAAAAAATATATATATAAAAAATGATCCCAGGTTCCCCTTAAGGGGGCTAATAGTTAAAGTAAAAATAAATAAAGCAAAAAAAAAAACAAAAAAAAACACATTAAAATAGGGATGAGCGAATTTGACTTCAGATGCTTCATCTGAAGTCAATTCGAATAAAACTTTGTTTAATACTGTATGGAGCAGACACTCCGTACAGTATTAAAATGTACTGCAGGGCTCCAGACCAAAAAAAAAAAAAAAAAAACCTAGGAGCCATTGGCTCCTAAACTGAAAAATTTAGGAGCCAAATAAAAATTTTAGTCGCCAAATTTAAATACATACATAATTATGATATAAAAAAAAATAGCCTCATTCACACGTCCGTGTTTGGTCAGTGATTTCCATCAGTGATTGTGAGCCAAAGCCAGGCGTGTATGCTACACAGACATAAAGTATAAGGGAAAGATCTGCTCTTGATCTGTGTTTAAAGCTGCACCTGGTTTTGGCTAAAAATGTCTTCGGTCAGTGATTTCCATCAGTCTGACTGTGTGAATGAGGCATCAGTGTTCGGTCAGTGATTTCCATCAGTGATTTTGAGCAAAAACCAGGTGCGGCTTTAAACACAGAACTGGTGCAGATCTTTCCCTTATACTTTATGTCTGTGGAGGATCCAATCCTGGTTTTGGCTCACAATCACTGATAGAAATCACTGACCAAACACTGATGTGTTAATGAGAGCTGACTATGACTGTGCTTAAATGGCGTTCTAATTTGTGCTTCCATTCTGCATTTCCGTGATTGCGGACCCATTCAAGTGAATGGGTTCGCATCCGTGATGCAGAGTGCACGCGGGCTGCTGCCGGTGTATTGCGGAAGTGCTGTTTGTGGGCCGCAATACAGGCAGGGGCAGAACACTTTCTTGTGATAACTGGTGGCGACAGCAGCGCTGAGTGACAGTAGCTACTGACACCACCTACTAAGGATTTAGCATAGACAAGTATGACTTCTCAATGCTAAATCTTACAGCATGTCCTAATTATAAGTAAATGGACATTATGGTGCTGGCTGAGACTCACTGGCTAAATGAAGAGCTGAAGGGGTTAAACTTTAAACAACTGGGGGGGGGGGGAACCTTACAAGTCTGAACAAGGGGGGGAAGGGGGGCAGCAGGAGCCATACTGAGTGTCACAGAACTCACGACAGGAGCCGGAGGACTGCAGGAAGCAATGATGCTGGGACTCAGCAGTCCTTCTGCAGGGGGGGGGGGCAGAGGAGCCACACTGTCACAGGACTCGCATGTCAGGAGCTGGAGGGGGGGGAGGCACTGAACCAGGCACACGGCCGTCCTTCTGCAGGTCTCTGTCAATGCTCCCAAGCGCGCTCTCTTCCCGGGCTCTGTGAGGGGGCGGGGCCCAGGACGAGCCACTACAGGCTGGCAGAGCAGTCTGGATGTCGGGGGCTGGGCTCGGCAGACGTGCCGAGCGTGGCGCGTCTGCTGAAGAGAGTTTTTTTTCTCCCTTAAAGCTGCCGCGCGGAGGTGGGACAAGTCGCAAATGGCGATAAGACTTAAAAGTCTTGTCGCCATTTGCAAATTCCTGGTCGCATTTGCGACCATTTTGGTCGCCATCTGGAGCGCTGTACTGGCCTTGATGAGCCAAAGTTATTAGTTCACGAAGCCTCGGGAGACTCGGAAATTAATTTCTACAGCAAAAAACCTTTGTATAAAACTCTGGTTCGGTTCTAATTGGTACAAGACTTCACAAAGTAATAACTTCGATTCATCGGAACCAATACATTCTAATACTGTACGGAGCGCCCGCTCTGTACAGTATTGAAACAAAGTTTTATGTGAATTGACTTCAGATGAAGCATCCGAAGTCAATTTGCTGATCCCTAATTTAAATATTCAACGCTTAAATCAGCCCCCAATCCCTAAGTTATATATATATATATATATATATATATATATATATATATATATATATCACATCAGGTATCGCCATGTCCACAAATGTCTCATTTATTAACCGAAAAAAAATGTTAAACACACACAGCCATTTTTAGGCTACTTTCACACGTTTCCGTTCCATTTACCGGAGAGCAAACCGCAACATGTTGTAGTTTGCTTTCCGTCCTGGGATGCGGATCTGTTTTCTCTGACACAACCTTCCACAATAGAAAACGGATCCGTCCTCCATTAACTTTCAATGGAGTTCATGATGGATCCATCTTGGCAATGTTAAAGATAATACAACCGGGATCCGGTTCATAACGGGTGCAGATGGTTGTATTATCAGTAACGGAAGCGTTTTTGCTGAACCGCACCCAAATAAATTGAACAATAGGATCAAAATGTCATACGTACCACAAAAATGGTACCAATAAAAACTACATTTCATCCCACAAAAAACAAGCCCCATACAGCTCTGTGGATGGGAAAAAAAAAAAAAAAAAAAAAAAAAAAAAAAGTTAAGGCTGTCAAGAAAAAAAAAAAACCTGTACAAGTTTGGCATCGCTGTAATTGTATTGAGCCGCAGAATAAGAATGTTATGTTATTTTTAGCATACAGTGAAACCGGTAATGTCAAAACTACAAAAACCTTGGCGGAATTTTTTTAACTTAACCACGCAAAGATTTTTTTTTCCCCCATTTTCTAATAGCTGACATGGTAAATTAATGTGCCCTTAAAAAAAAAAAACAAAAAAAAAAAAAAAAGAACACACAACACTACTTATCCCGCAAAAAATAAGTCCTTATGAACAGAAAATTTAAGTTATGGATATGGGAACGTGGGGAGGAAAAAACAAATGCAAAACCAAAAATGGGCAGAGTACTTAAGGGGTTAATAGCTTGTTCACAAGAGGTAAGAGAAGGGATGGAGACCCAAGCCGTCAAATAGCAACTCTGAAGGATTTATTAAAAGCGTATTAAAAAAAAATAATAATAATAATTATGTGTCCACAGCCTTTAAAAATAAATTACTCATATATGCCACCGCTGTTCTATTGATACAAAGGAAATGGCAGAAGATATTTTTGCGGAAAGAAAGTGCAGATGCATACCGGAAGTGCAGATGCGGACAGCACACTGTGCTGTCCGCATCTTTTCCGGGCCCATTGAACATGAATAGGTCAGGATCCGTTCCGCAATGTTGCGGAACGGATCCAGATCCATTTTGCGGACGTGTAAATGGACCCTAAGAATTATGCTGCCAATTTCCAAATATAGTACATGCAAGAACCCCATATTTACAAAAAATAAAAATAAAAAATTATAAAAATCTCATGTGCAAAGCCATCTTGAAATTTACACTTACTGGGATATCCATGTGACGGGGTTCTTCAGACATACTGTAGGATAAGTATGACGGCTCATCATCTAAGACATAACTTTCATCTGCAGTACGACCATGATCCTCCATCCTGACTGGCGAGTACACACAAGGTGAATGATCCTATTGTAGGGGCATCAGACAAGTAGTTTAATATAACAGTCCTGCCATTTACACATTTGTATTTAGTTATTCAATGAGTTATCCTCACCTGTATAGCTTTTATTTGATATTTCTTTCTCTGTCCCTCTGTGGAGTCCGTGACTCGCCTGTTCTGCAGGAAAGATGTTTACAGGAGTTAGAAACAAAAGCAAAAAAACTGTTAAACCTCCCTCAAGATCACAATTAGTTAAAAGCTATGTACACCTTTTATTTTTGCATTTTACTAATTTTAAGATAAAAATATTTTTTTTCAAGTGGTCTTCATTAAAAATGATCAGCAGTTTTCCCTGCACAGCTTTAAGTTTACTAGCAGGATCTCTATTTTCTCTCTGCTCAGTCAGGCAGGGAGGGGACAGTTCCTCATCGCTGATCTTTTAAAAACACTCCTTCATTAAAGCTCAATTCTTATCTTATTGAGAAGAATGTGGATTAAATAAGTGTTTATGACCTTTTAGCAATTTAGAGATGAGGATTATGAGATGAATGGCACAAAGTGAGAGTATCACTGTTCTGTTTCAGTATCTTGCATTGTGTATTGGTATACTCCTCTCTTTTCCTCCCCCGTTTCAGCTTCTAGTTGGTTCAGTCTAGCCACTTCCTGTTTTCCCTGTCATGCATTGCTGTTTGTGTGTGTTGTAATTCTGAGGAGAATCTTAGTAGTATCTCATCTTCTTATCAAGGAGAATATTAGTGGCATAATTATTTTACCATCTGGATTCCCTGCATATCTTGTAATACAATCTCCAGATTAAAAACTACTTGATTAACTCCTGGGTGTCTGATGCGTAAACTGTAAGTGGAGAATGTCTGATTCAATAAGTCGCCTAACAGATGCGTGATTGTACAAGGCTGACATTTCGAAACGCCACCGTAAAAGAATTGTCTTAGTACTGTCCTTCTCGCGCTAAGAAAAGAATATTCTCCTCCTCCAAGTAATCGCCAGCATCATTTGTCTCCCATTATGCTAAAGTGGAGGGTAATATCGTATACTGCTCAGTACTGCATTCACTAGGATCGCAGAAGCTTCTAGCAATTGCAGGTTCATACAGGCTAGGAACTGCATTCATCCTGTTTTCTGAGGTAAATATTGTCTGCCTGCTGTAAGCTATTAAAAGACTGAATCACCACTAGAGGTCGTTGTTGTGTTACAGATGGAAATGCAGGACACAGCTAGAAGGAATTCTAAGCCCTCATTAAAAATGAAGGAGGCGGTCTAACAAAATTGAAATATACAATAATTTAACTATTTTGTGAGAAAAGACTGAACAATGTATGGATGCAGCACATGGATCAAGCTATAACGAAGATCAATTAAAGGCCATGTGTACAAAATTGAATAAAACCTATGATAATTAAGAGACTGAAAAATATTCTTCTCTGTTATCAAGTCTCAACTCAGAGGAATTCATCCAAGAATTAAGGACCCACACTACACTTAATGATGAAAGATATATCAGATTTATGGCAATCAAGTCAATGCTAGAGGACAAGATATCACAACAATATGAAACTGCGTCCCGCAATTCTAACATTTCAAGGCACTCCAAGGCTTCATCCCGTTCCTTGAAATCTATTGCTCGGTCCTCATCGCGAAGGTCTCGCTCACAGCACTCTTCGCTGAGTACCTCATTGGTGTTGGCACGCGCAAAAGCGGAAGCAGCGAAGGTACAAGCTCACTGAATTAGAAAGGAAGCAGCCATTAAGGCACAAGTCGCAGAGACACAAGCCCAATCTCAAGCTAATCAAGCAGCTATACAGGCCCAGGCGCAAGTGACCAAAGCCAAGGCCGAAGCCGAGTTGGAGGTCATTCAGAAGGAAAGGGAAGAAACAGCAGCCATGGCTGAACTCCGAGTTCTTGAAGAAGCTTATCATCCTATGTCCAAGATATCTAATGACTCAGAAGGGCGTACCCTGCAATTCGTCCTAGACCAAAGCAAAGTCAATGCATTTGCACCAGAAGATTTGGGCTCTGCACGCCAGCCTGCTGAACTTATGCGGATAGAAAAAGAGGCAGCTGATAACTATACAGTTGACGCCAGTCCAGTGGACATTTCTCTCTCTTTCAAACCTATGGCACCTTACACAGTATTTCAGGTGCCATTAGAGACCAAGCGCTTCAAGCTCATCAAATCACATTAAAACCTCCTGAGACTAGTTACATAGCAACCAAGACGCTGGCGCCAACATTACCAGATGTGAAGCCTTCATTTACGCTCAACCCAGCTGCCACTCCATTCCATCTTCCAACCCCCAAACATAGGGTATCAGATGGTGCCAACACCACCAGCGAGGGAGAAGTTCCCATCGCCATGATGCAGGAAAGAAATAACACATCAGAAAATCGCTAAGTACCTCACTCTCATGAACCTCATCAGTACTAGCCTTACGAACTTTGATGATCGCCCAGAGAACTATCGAACTTGGAAGGCCACCATCAAAACAACAGTTCAAACCCTTGGTGTACTGCCTATGCAAGAACTTGATTTACTAATTAGATGGCTAGGTACATGGTCATCAAACTGTGTTAAGAGACTCAAAACCGTTCGAGGCCTTCGTCTCGCATGGGAAAGATTAGAGCAGACATAAGGCGGCTCGGAAGTAGTTGAACGCCTTATTTAAATGACTATACGAATTGTTACCGTATAACCTGGTATAGTGAGGGTTAATACCGTCCGGGCGATTCCCCTGGAGAAGAGCACAGCAACCCACAACCGCTGGAATCCACCGAACTGGAACCATACGAAGTCCTCCTTTCCTGGAACAGGCAAGAGAACGTTCTGACGTAGCAATTCCCCCCAAGTACGAGACGAGGCTCCGTATTAATGGTTAAACAGGAATTCTAACTTTGAGGGCTGCCTGCCCGGTATTTATGCAGGTCTCCCACCTGGTGGACACTCCCCTAGGGGACCAGAAGGAAGACTGCGACACAGGGGATACAGCAGCCAATCACACACAATGGGACAATACAGACACCCCCAGCATATCCCTCCCCTCTGCCTGTGATACAATTACCCTACACGGGTTAATGTAATCATCACAGGCAGGAGAATACACAATGTCTTCTGTCCTGGAGACAATCGAGGACTCATTCAATTATCTCTCAGGACAAAGGGAAATCGCCAATACACACGTGGGGACAATAGGACAGACATCATTATTCAATATACAATGTCCCACCCTTTACAGTACACACAGACATTTAACATATCCCCAGATGGCTTGGATCTGAGCGCTCAATATATCCAAACAGCGCTCAGATGCCACAAACACAGTCAAATCGCCATGGGGTTTAAGT
The DNA here is from genome assembly GCA_033119425.1 of Bufotes viridis. Lineage (NCBI taxonomy): Eukaryota > Metazoa > Chordata > Amphibia > Anura > Bufonidae > Bufotes > Bufotes viridis. Next base: position 125,772,743 of record CM065594.1, read on the forward strand.
TTAGCGTGGGCTGATGAGAGGGCCTATAATCCTGGCGCAAGAGGCTGGCAATCTGTCCCCTCCAAAACCCAGTGGCACGGTTGGTTTCGCCACACGAATTTCCTGGATTATCCAATACAGACCGCCAAGGGTTCCAGGAATTAAGCGACCTTCTTCTTGAGTTTAAAATCGTCAAGGGAGAACCGCAGCTACCAGGTCTCAGCTTTGATACCTCCCATGGTGTGGGCCTGATCGTGGAGAAATTACCCCTCAATATTCAAGACCAATGGGCAACAACAGGTTCAAAATACAAGCACCAACATAGTGGTTGCGGACGATTGCGATTCCCCACCCGCCTCCTCTGTCTATTCCCTGGTGTCTAGTGGATCTATCAGAGTGTCAGCATATTGCTGACACTCTGATAGAAACTGCTGGCATCTGTGTTTGATCAGATGCCAGCCGTTTAACCCCTTCCCTACCGCGGTCCGTACGGACCACGGTATGGAAGGGTCAACAGGGAGGGAGCTCCCTCCCTCTCCCATCGGGGGGCTGCTGTGCCTTTGCAGCCACCAGACAGGATGGGATCGCAGATGAAGGGAGCTCCCCTCCCTCCCCATCCATCACCCGCTGGTCTCTTATGGCAGCGGGTGATGGTTGCCATGGATGCAGGACACTTTCAGAAGCGTCCTGCTCTCCATAGTGCTGAAAAATACAGCACAGTGCACTATATAGTAGGGATGTCCCGATACCGATACTAGTATCGGTATCGGGACCGATACCGGCATTTTCACGAGTACTTGTACTCGTAAAAATGCCGCCGATACCGGAAGTTCCGGTTCGGCAGCGGCTATATTCTGTTTCATTAACCCTAACTTACTGTGCCCGTGATTACTAACTATTAATGCGCAGTCCCTCCATGCTCCTGCCCCGCGCGCCTTCTGTAATCATAAAGTGGGCGGAGCGGGCAGGTGGGACATGAAGCGCATGGAGGAATCGGGCAGCTTGAGCTCTCAGTTCCTCCATGCGCCTCATGTCCCGCCTGCCCGCTCCGCCCACTTTATGATTACAGAAGGCGCAGGGGCAGGAGCATGGAGGGACTGCGACAATAGTAATCACGGGCACAGTAAGTTAGGGTTAATGAAACAGAATATAGCAGCTGCGGGCCGGTGTATGAGTCAAGCTGCACCGGCCCCGACATTAATGGGAATCTGTGGATGACATGTATATAGCATAAGATGCTATACATGTGTCATCCACAGATCCCCCCATTACAGCCTCATCCACAGATCCCCCATAACAGTGACGTCCACAGGTCCCCCCATAACGGTGACGTCCACAGGTCCCCCCATAACGGTGACGCCCACAGGTCCCCTCATAACGGTGACGCCCACAGGTCCCCCATAACGGTGACGTCCACAGGTCCCCCATAACGGTGACGCCCACAGGTCCCCCCATAACGGTGACGTCCACAGGTCCCCCCATAACGGTGACGTCCACAGGTCCCCCATAACGGTGCCGCCCACAGATCCCCCATAACTGCCATCCACAGATCCCCCATAACAGTGCGTCATCCACAGATCCCCCATAACAGTGCGTCATCCACAGATCCCCCATAACAGTGAGTCATCCACAGATCCCCCATAACAGTGAGTCATCCACAGATCCCCATAACAGTGAGTCATCCACAGATCCCCCCATAACACTGTTATCCACAGATCCCCATAACAGTGTCATCCACAGATCCCCCATAACAGTGCGTCATCCACAGATCCCCCCCCATAACGGTGACATCCACAGATCCTCCACAAGTGTGTCCTCCACAGATCCCCCAAAAACAGATCCCCCTGGAGGCACATTGGTTTGAAAACGCTATTATATTACCATTTATTAATTTATTAACACTTGTACAAAGGAAAAGAAAAGCAGTTATTCATAGCAACCAAATTCCAGCTTTCCAAGTTCCAAATTCCAAGGAAAAAAGTGAAAAAAGTAAAAATGAAAAAAAAACATCACTGAATAAAAATTAAAAAAAAATAAAATACACTACACATTAGGTATTGCCGCGTCCGTAAAAACCTGCTCTATAAAAATATCACATGACTGAACTCCTCAGGTGAACGCCATAAAAAAAAAAAAAAACAATGGTGTAAATAAGCCCTTTTTTTGGAACCTTACATCACTAAAAGTGTAATACAAAGCGATCAAAAAGGCGTATGCCTACCAAAATAGTACAACATAACAAGGGGGCTACATCCAGCCGTAGACGCCTGAGTGTGACCGGTATCAGTTGTCCTCACTCCAAGTTCTTTTGGATTTCTTTTCTTTTCCCTTTTATATCTAGGGATCGGACCAGCCAGTGAACAGCCCCTAGGCTTCCTATGTTTCCCCTGATGAGCAACACTCCTTGCGAAACATGCATGTAGGGACCTGGCAGCAAAGGGCCTATTAGGGCGGATCAATTCCAGGGTTAGGTTCCGGTGCATACCCGGCCGCGGGGGTCCGTGGCAGGGGTATAAGGGCTATTGTAGTCTTTAGGCAGGGTTTTCCAGGGTAAGTTATCCATTTCCCCTACCTTTCTCACACCGGCACACCTGGTTAATTATCTCTGAGCTCTCCATACGCATCAGTAAGGAGGCCAGTGTATGACTCAAGGACGGATCCACATGGTGCGGTAAGACCACCGGTTTAATTTTATTATTCGCGGGTACCGCCGTGCACAATTGTTAATTGGGTCCTCCTGGAACCTAAAAAACGCATGGTTCCAGTCACAGTTGTGTCCCAAATATTTATTATTATCTAGTTAAGGGTCTTTTTCTTATAGTTATCTATTAAAAGTTATATTTTAACTCATTCAATCCTTGTATCACCCCCTTGTTATGTTGTATGAACCCTGGTGATTAAACGTATAAATTGTATCGACACTTTACTCTTACCAAAATAGTACCAATCAAACCGCCATCTCATCCCGCAAAAAATGAGCCCCTACCTAAAACAATTGGCCAAAAAATAAAAAAACCTATGCCTCCCAGACTAAAACATGATTTTTTTTTGTTTCGAAAATGCTTTAGTGTTAAATGTAAAAAAAAAAAAAAAAACACTAAAAAGTAGACATATTGGGTATCTCCACGTCGGTAAGAATCTGCTCTATAAAAATATCACATGACCTAATCCCTCAAGTAAACACGGTAAAAAAAATTTAATACAAAAACTGTCAAAAAGCCATTTTTTTGTCACCTTACATCACAAAAAGCGTAATAGCAAGCGATCAAAAAGTCATATGACCCCCCAAATAGTGCCAATCTAACAGTCACCTCATCCCGCAAAAATTATACCCAACCTGAGACAATTGCCTAAAAACTATGGAGACACTAAAAACATGTTTGTTTTTTTTTGTTTCAAAAAGGATATTATTGTGTAAAACCAAAATAAATAAAAAAAGGAATACATAATTAGGTATCGCCGAGTCCGTAAGTACCTGCTCTATAAAAATATAACATGACCTAACCCCTCAGGTGAACGCCGTAAACATAAAAAATAAAAACGTTGTCAAAAAAGCCATTTTTTTGTCACCTTACATCACAAAAAGTGTAATAGCAAGCGATCAAAAAGTCATATGCACACCAAGATAGTAGCATTCAAACCGCCATCTCATCCGGCAAAAAAATGAGCCCCTACATAAGACAGTCGACCAAAAAAAAAAAAAAATGGCTTTCAGAATGTGGAGACACTAAAAAATTTGTTTCAAAAATGCTTTATTATGTAAAACAAACAAAAAACCCCAAAAAGTAGACCTTTTTGGTATTGTCGCGTCCGTAACAACCTGCTATATAGAAATGGCACACAATCTAACCTGTCAGTTCAACTATGTAAATAACAAAAAATACAAAACGGTCCCAAAACAGCAATTTTTTTGCAAATTTTCCATTTTAATCCATTTTTCCAGTAACAAAGCAAGGGTTAACAGCCAAACAAAACTCAATATTTATTGTCCTGATTCTCTTGTTTACACAAACACCCCATATGTGGTCGTAACCTGCTGTATGGCCAAACGGCAGGGCACAGAAGGAAGGGAACGCCATATGGTTTTTGGAAGGCAGATTTTGCTGGACTGGTTTTTTGACACTATGTCCCATTTGAAGCCCCCCTGATGCACCCCTACAGTAGAAACTCCAAAAAAGTGACACCTAAAGGGTTAACAAAGTTTGTAAAACTGGTTTTGAATACCTTAAGGGGTGTAGTCACTTTTATGGAGATTCTACTCTATGGGTGCATCGGGGGGCTTCAAATGGGACATTGTGTCAAAAAAACAGTCCAACAAAATCTGCCTTCCAAATACCATATGGCGTTCCTTTCCTTCTGCGCCCTGCCGTTTGGCCATACAGCATTTTACAACCACATATGGGGTGTTCGTGTAAACTAAAGAAATCGGGGGAATAAATATTAAGTTTTGTTTGGCTGTTAACCCTTGCTTTGTTACTGGAAAAAATGGATTAAAATGGAAATTCTGAAATTTTATCTCCATTTGCCATTAACTCTTGTGGAAAACCTAAAGGGTTAATGACATTTGTAAAATCAGTTATGAGTACCTTGAGGGGTGTAGTTTCTAGAATGGGGTCATTTTTGGGTGGTTTCTATTATGTAAGCCTCACAAAGTGACTTCAGACCTGAACTGGTCCCTAAAAAGTGGGTTTTTGAAAATTTCTGAAAAATTTCAAGATTTGCTTGTAAACTGCTAAGCCTTGTAACGTCCCCAAAAAATGAAATGGCATTTCCAAAATGATCGATACATGAAGTAGACATATGGGGAATGTAAATCAATTATATAATTAAAATTTTCGGTAAATTTGGTATTTTTTTATATATAAAAATTACATTTTTCGACTTTTTACCACTGTCATGAAGTACAATATGTGACAAAAAAAAAAAAACCCATCTCAGAATGGCCTGGATAAGAAAAAGCGTTTTAAAGTTATCACCACATAAAGTGACACTGGTACTTAAGGTGAAATAGGGCCGTGTCCTTAAGGGGTTAAAGTATAACTGTCAAATTTATTTATTTTTAACCATTGGATTTTGGTGATTAATATCACCTTGTTGGCCCTGTTTTAATTTCTGATTGTTTAATAAATTACCCCTAAAAGCCCCCAGTATTGGCTATTGTTACCAGAGATTAAAATCAGGTTGCTATGCTCCTTCCGTCTACCAATCTACCAGATAAGGACGGAGCACGCTGGGTGCACTGGGAACTGATAGTGAGTCAACATTGTAAGGGAATGTATAAAAAGCCAGGTTCTTCCTGACAGGAGATAACAGTGCTGGGCTGTGTGTGTGAGCTTCTCCACATGCCTGTGCTTGGCAGACACTCCCTTAGCAGTGCTGGTCAATGTGGCTGCTCAGTGTATAAATGAAAGCCTTATCTGATAAGTGGAGAGCTTGTAGGAGAGGACTACAGGCTTCAGCCAGACCTGGAAATTTAACTGCAAGACCTCCCTATACAGAGCTGGTCTTCACTAACTTCACTGCAAGACCTCCCTATACAGAGCTGGTCTTCACTAACTTCGCTGCAGGTGTCCTATGGATTAGCCTCAGGGCTGAGGGCGGCCATTTTAACAGAATAGTGAAATTGCAGTTTTATGCAGACTGGTTGCTAAGGGCTGAATCTTATTAAATAAGGGGTAAGTAAGTCTAATAGTTATTGATTCAGGAATATCATATTAGTAACTACATATATGAAAACTGAAATTAGGGTTTAAATGACAGTTATCCTTTAAGGAAATGCCGTGTCCTCATAGCAAAGCCCTTTGAGGAACGTAAGGAGTTGCTAAGGAGTCATAATATCCTGCTTCAGATGCTGTGCATCCACTGAGCACTACGCCAGAGACTGTAAGGTTCCAGTCAAGTGTTCTTAATGTTATAGTGATCTACATATGTCCGCTGTTCAGGCGGAACCTAGAACCAGTTAACTAGCACAAGCCCCATTCCGATCAAGGCGGGGAGAGTCATGGTAGGGAGAGTGCCGACCGACCAACCACTACCGTCATGCCCAAATGCACAAAGGTATGTGGAGAAGGACTTGTGTGCGGTAAGTCTTGTTCCAAGATTTGCCTCATGGATGTGTTTCCTACTGCACAACCAGAGAAGACCACAAGAATATATGCTTTTCTAGATGACTAAAGTAATCGTTCCCTAGCTAGCCCTAAGTTTTTTGATCTGTTCAGGATAGAGGGAGGGACTACACCCTAGGAACATGCTCTGGTCTTGTGACAACCTCAGGAAGAAGAGCTAATGGTTTCACCTTGAAGCCCATCAAAGGAGATACACTCAATAAGGGTTGGAAGAGAGTTTGACAAATTGCCGGACACAAGGGCTTCAGATTCCCACACCTGAAGCCGCACAACATCACCCTCATCTCAGGAACATAGCCAGAGAGATTTCTCCCCTTGAAAACCATGCCGAGATCTTACTCTTGCTACGTAGAGACATTCTTGAAGCTTATAAGGTTCTTGAACTTCGCAATGGCCCTTTCAACACTCCATATGCCCAGAACTTAGTGGTTTGGATCATCGTGGGGGATGTATGTCTGGACAGAACCCGCAGACCCTGCCAAGTACACACCTTCAGAACTGACGTATTAATAGGGGGCTGAACTTCTTACTTCAGACAGTGTCCTAACCACTACTATGTGCAAAATATGCCTTGTCCAAATATTCTAAAAAAAAAAAAAATAAAAAAAAAAAAAAAAAAATCAGAAAGTAGCTTAAATCCCAAGGAGTCAGCTGCAGAAGAATATTCCTGGACAGAAGGGCAGCTTGTAGAAAGGCCTTTCGGATTTCAATTGGAGCCCTCTTAAAGCCCTTTCCAGCTTTGCAGTCCTCACACAGTTTATCATAATGAATCCTATATCATCACCGACAACAAGCTTTCTGATTCATGTAGTTCTGATGAGATACAGCAGAAACGCGAGCCTTCCAGTCAACTGTTTGACAAGGAGTTTAATTCTGTAAAATAAGTATCTTCTGAATGTTCTATAAAGGAGGTTCCTTCAACAGAGGAAGAGTTCATTTCAGATACTTTGCAAGAACCTTCAGTTCCATCTGCAGTTGTTGATTGCCCCCAAGAGGATCACAGTTCTTCCCAGTCTTCAACAGATGAGCACCTTCATATTGCTCAGCCTTTTCTGAAAACCACAGGGAAAAGTTCGCCGCCAATGTCCATGACAAATACTGCATGTCACCAACCCAAGTCCGTACGTACAAAGACAGATCCCATTTCAGAAATGAAAAGCAGACATGAGCATGTGCATTCACGATTCATAGACAGAAATCAATCTACATGTAAATCAGCCTCACAAAATAAGCGCTCTAGCTTTAAATCGGTGACACAAACAGAGAAGTCACATTCCAAATCTTTGGTAAGATCAAGGAGAACCAAGTCTCACTCAGTTTCTAATGAAAGCAACAGACAATCTCCTGTAGTAAAAAAAGAAGAAATCCACATCTGGGGTGCATAAAAAGATCACTCAAGAATAAATATAGGAAATATTCCTGTGCCATCTGGCGTTTTCAAAGAGCACAACCTTTATAAGTTTCGGTGAAAACATCTCGCCAGTCAGTTCTGGGTAAAGTGGAGAAGAAAGTACCTCTGCCTCTACCTCTGCCTCTTGCCCAATTTAAAGGAAGGAGATTTTGTTCTGTTAAGAGACAAACAAGTTAATCGTCTCGACTGGCCTACTCGACTTATTACTAAAGTCGTTTCCAGTTCGGATGGAAAGAACTTCCATGTTGAGATTCCTTCTACCAGAGATACTCATCTTCTAGGACTGTTTCCAGTACCAGCTCTATGGTCTGAACTGAAGACATATCCTTTTTTGGTTTGAATCAGGGTGGATAAAAAAAAAAAAAAAAAATACGATCGGATTTGATTTAAATCGGATTTTTTTTTATTTAAAATCGGATTTAAATCCTCCGCCCGCCTCCTCTGTAATGTTTCCCTGATGTCTAGTGGATCTATCAGTGTCGGCACATTGCTGACATTGATAGAAACGGCTGGCATCTGTGCTTGATCAGATGCCAGCCGTTTAACCCCTTCTATACCGCGGTCCGTACGGACCGCGGTATGGAAGGGTTAACAGGGAGGGAGCTCCCTCCCTCTCCCATCGGGGGAGTGCTGTGCCTTTGCAGCCCCCCCAACAGGATGGGATCACAGAGGGAGGGAGCCCCACCCCCTCCCCATCCATCACCCGCTGCCATAAGAAAGCAGGAGACAGGACGCTTTCAGAAGCGTCCTGCTCGCCATGGTGCTGAAAGTCTGAATAGACCTGCTAAAGGTCAATTCAGACTTTGTAAAGTACAAAATACAGCACAGTGCACTATATAGTGTACTGTATTATACAGACACCAGATCCACTGGATCTTTCAGAACCAAGTGAGTCTGAGTCAAAAAAAAAAAAAAAAAGTAAAAAAGTGAAAAAAATGTAAAAACGAAAAAAACATCACTGAATAAAAATAAAAAAAAAATAAAATACACTACACATATTAGGGATCGCCGCGTCAGTAAAAACCTGCTCTATAAAAATATCACATGACTGAACTCCTCAGGTGAACGCCATAAAAAAAAAAAAAAAAAAAGTGTAAATAAGCCATTTTTTGGCACCGTACATCACTAAAAGTGTAATACAAAGTGATCAAAAAGGCATATGCCTCCCAAAATAGTACCAATTAAACCGCCATCTCATCCCGCAAAAAATAAGCCCCTACCTAAAACAATTGGCCAAAAAAATAAGAAAAACTATGCCTCTCAGACTAAAACATGATTTTTTTTGTTTCAAAAATGCTTTAGTGTTGTAAATGTAAAAAAAAAAAAAAAATAAAATAAAAAAAATAAAAAAATAAAAAGGTAAAAAGTAGACATATTGGGCATCTCCACGTCCATAAGAATCTGCTCTATAAAAATATCACATGACCTAACCACTCAAGTAAACACTGTAAAAAATAAAATAAAAAAACACTTTGTCAAAAAGCCATTTTTTGTCACCTTACATCACAAAAAGTGTAATAGCAAGCGATCAAAAAGTCAAATGACCCCCCCCCCAAATAGTGCCAATCTAACAGTCACCTCATCCCGCAAAAATTATACCCAACCTGAGACAATTGCCTAAAAACTTAAAAATATATGGCTCTCAGACTATGGAGACACTAAAACATTTTTTTTTATTCAAAAAGGATATTATTGTGTAAAACCAAAATAAATAAAAAAAAAAAAAAAAAAAAAAAGGTATAGCCGTGTCCGTAAGGACCTGCTCTATAAAAATATAACATGACCTAACCCCTCAGGTGAACGCCGTAAACATAAAAAATAAAAACGTTGTCAAAAAAGCCATTTTTTTGTCACCTTACATCACAAAAAGTGTAATAGCAAGCGATCAAAAAGTCATATGCACACCAAGATAGTAGCATTCAAACCGCCATCTCATCCGGCAAAAAAATGAGCCCCTACATAAGACAGTCGACCAAAAAAAAAAAAAAAATGGCTTTCAGAATGTGGAGACACTAAAAAATAATTTTTTTCAAAAATGCTTTATTATGTAAAACAAACAAAAAACCCCAAAAAGTAGACATATTTGGTATTGTCGCGTCCATAACAACCTGCTATATAGAAATAGCACACAATCTAACCTGTCAGTTCAAATATGTAAATAACAAAAAATAAAAACTGTCCCAAAACAGCTATTTTTTTGCAAATTTTCCATTTTAATCAATTTTTCCAGTAACAAAGCAAGGGTTAACAGCCAAACAAAACTCAATATTTATTGTCCTGATTCTCTTGTTTACACAAACACCCCATATGTGGTCGTAACCTGCTGTATGGCCAAACGGCAGGGAACGCCATATGGTTTTTGGAAGGCAGATTTTGCTGGACTGGTTTTTTGACACTATGTCCCATTTGAAGCCCCCCTGATGCACCCCTACAGTAGAAACTCCAAAAAAGTGACCCCATTTTGGAAACTACGGGATAAGGTGTCAGTTTTGTTGGTACTATTTTAGGGTGGATATGATTTTTGGTTGCTCTATATTACACTTTTTTTGAGACAAGGTAACAAAAAATAGAAATTCTGAAATTTCATCTCCATTTGCCAATAACTCTTGTGGAACACCTAAAGGGTTAATTTACAAAGTTTGTAAAACTGGTTTTGAATACCTTGAGGGGTGTAGTTTCTTACACGGAGTCACTTTTATTGAGTTTCTACTCTAGGGGTGCATCGGGGGGCTTCAAATGGGACATGGTGTCAAAAATCCAGTCCAGCAAAATCTGCCTTCCAAAAACCATATGGCGTTCCCTTCCTTCTGTGCCCTGCCGTTTGGCCATACTGCAGTTTCACGACCACATATTGGGTGTTCGTGCAAACTGCAGAATCGGGGGACTAAATGTTAAGTTTTCTTTGGCTATTAACCCTTGCTTTGTTACTGGAAAAAATTTATTAAAATGGAAAATTTTACAAAAAATTTAAATTCTGAAATTTTAATGACGGGTTAATGACGTTTGTAAAATCAGTTTTGAATACCTTGAGGGGTGTAGTTTCTAGAATGGGGTCATTTTTGGGTGGTTTCATTATGTAAGCCTCACAAAGTGACTTCAGACCTGAACTGGTCCCTAAAAAGTGTGTTTTTGAAAATTTCTAAAAAATTTCAAGATTTGCTTCTAAACTTCTAAACCTTGTAACGTCCCCAAAAAATAAAATGGCATTCCCAAAATGATCGATACATGAAGTAGACATATGGGGAATGTAAATCAATAACTTTTTTGGCGGTATTACTATGTATTATAAAAGTAGAGAAAATGAAACTTGGAAAATTGAAAATTTTTCAAAATTTTTGGTAAATTTGGTTTTTATAAATAAAAATGAAATTTTTCGACTTCATTTTACCAGTGTCATGAAGTACAATATGTGACGAAAAAAAACTATCTCAGAATGGCCTGGATAAAAAAAGCGTTTTAAAGTTATCACCACATAAAGTGACACTGGTCAGATTTTGAAAAAAATGGCCTGGTCCTAAGGCCTCTTTCACACTTGCGTTGTGAAGATCCGGCGTGCACTTCCATCGCCGGAATGCGCGCCGGATCCGGCACAACGCAAGTGAACTGAAAGCATTTGAAGCCTGATCAGTCTTCAAAATGCTTTCAGTGTTACTATGGCAGCCAGGACGCTACTAGCGTCTTGGTTGCCATAGTAGCAGTGGGGAGCGGGAGAGCGGCATACTTACATTCCGTGCGGCTCCAGGGGCGCTCCTGAATGACGTCAGAGCGCCCCGCGCGCATGGATCACGTGATCCATGCGATCACGTGATCTATGCACTGGGGCGCCCTGACGTCATCCTGGAGCGTCCCGGGAGCCGCATGGAATGTAAGTATGCCGCTGCCCCGTTCCCCCTACTGTTTACTATGGCAACCAGGACTTTAGCGTCCTGGCTGCCATAGTAACCATTGACAAAAAGCTAAACGTCGGATCCGGCGATGCGCGGAAACGACGTTTAGCTAAAGGCCGGATCCAGACTAATGCCCTTCAATGGGCATTAATTCCGGATCCGGCGTTGCGGCATGTCTTCCGGATTTTTGGATGGAGACAAATCCGCAGCATGCTGCGCTTTTGTCAACGTCCAAAAAACGTTGACACACTGAACTGATGCATCCTGAACGGATTTCTCTCCATTCAGGATGCACGGGGATAAAACTGATCAGTAGCTTTCCGTCCTAGAGATCCGAGGATGGATCTCTAGGACGGAAAGCTAAAACGCTGATGTGAAAGAGGCCTTAAGGTGAAATAGGGCCGTGTCCTTAAGGGGTTAAAAGGACCTGCACAAGTCTTCACTTCATTCTCTATTATCGGTCATTTCAGAGAGTGGCAGAATCTAATACGTCAGTCCCAGCAAGTTAAAAAAAATCTGCTTTAGGGCTGGTTCACATGGTGCGGTTTTTCAGTTTCAATCTGCAGACCCCCTTGTGGTTTAGCCGCTATAAACCATGGCCACGTTACATGCCGTCTCCCATTGAAAACAGTGGGAGGCAGATGCTGCTGCTGGTGGCTTTTTGGTGCACAATCTGTGCCTGAAGATGATTTCACATGTGGGTTTTTGGTGGTTTTTCTGCACTTCTGTGTTTTTAGTGGATGTTTTTTTTTCCAGTTTAGGAGGAAGACACACTGGCCCATATTTTCGAATGTGTCTGCGCCAAAGATCTGTCTAAAAAGTGGCGCATCTAGGTCTTCTACACCTAGGGGAAGCGGAAATGGATGGAGCCCTAGATGCACCACTTAGTGCCAACATTGTGCCACAGTTCTGGCATAAAATTCTGACTCAAAATTAGCCAATCAGTAGCTGGTACAGAGTCAGTTCACACGTCCGTAGTTCTGGGTCTGCATCTGTCGCACAACGGACGGACCCCTTTATTTTAATGGGCCTGCAAAAGATGCACCGTGTACTGTCCGCATCTGTTGCTCCATTCCGCAACCCTGCAAAAAAGGTAGAGCATGTCCTATTCTTGTCCGCAATCGGAGACAAAAATAGGCATTTCTATCGGAGGGCCGGCCATGTGCGGTCCCTAAAATACACAACGCACATCCGGTATCCATGTTTTGCGGATCCGCAATACACTTACGTACATGTGAATGGATCCTTAATGGTCTGTCCGTGCACCAGATTTATCTTCCAGCCTGACCCCTGTGATAGATCTGGTGCATGTCTGGGTCACCATCTACAGGATTAGTAAATCTTGGCCAATGTGTAATAAAAAATAAACAAACCCAGATGCCAAAAATGGCTTATTCTGAAATCTCTGCATAACCCGTCAGTACAAAAGACTCTGAGCTAAAGTGCTGTGCCAGGCTTTATGGAGTGGGCACAGGCAGGGGCAGCAATGTGTTTCCTCCAGGACTGAGCAGACACTGGGGCCTGTTCCTGTAATAAGCGCAACAGTCTTCCTGCAGGACATTGCGAAAATACATTTTAGGAACGTTTATTTAACCTTTAGGCTGGGGACACACCTAGGCGTTTCTGAATCGCGCGTATGACGCGCATTTTTGGATGCGCGTTTTTGTAACTAAGACGCGCGTCATACGCGCGATTCAGTGATTCTCCCCTATGGCAACATTGTCCATAGGCGCGTTAAAACGCCCAAAAGAAGCTCATGTACTTGTTTGGGCGTTGGGCGTTTTACAGCGCGTTCAAACGCGCTTTAAAACGCCCAAATGTGAACCATGCCCATAGGGATGCATGGCTTTTCACATGTTGAGCGTTTTTCAGCGCGTTTGAACGCAATGAAAAACGCTCAGGTGTGTTCCCAGGGTTAAGAAATCTCATTCACTCTCTGCAGACACTTTCCACAAGAAAATCTACATCACATCAATTTATGTTGCAAACGTCACCCTTTGTAAGGGCTCATGCACACGACTGTTGGATTTTTTACGGTCCGTAAATTGGTGATCTGCAAAATATGGATAATGGCCATGTGCGTTCTGCGTTTTATGGAACGTCCGGCCCATCATAGAACAGGCCTATCCTTGTTCGTAGTACGGACAAGAATAGGACATGTTCTATCTTTTTTGGGGGGTGTGAAACGGACATACGGATGCAGAGAGCACACGAATTACCAATGCGAATCTGGCTAGTCTGACGGGTCATGGAAATGAGTGCACAACCCCTTTAACTGCATGGGTGTGGCTTAGAAAAACTCATTATATGTAATTTTAAATTTGGTGACTAAACATTTAATTTGGCTCCTAAATTTTTCAGGTTAGGAGCCAATGGCTCCTTGATATTTTTTTTTTTGTCTGGAGCCCCGAGATGCTTGGTTTACTTTTGCAGTTCTCAAAACTGAATTTGACTCCGCAGAGATCATATGCCTCTTCACAGCAAATCTTCATCTACTTGCATATTATAAGTTATACCAGCAAGAATTAGTCTTAGGGCTACTTTCACATTTGCGCTCGGTGCAAAACCAATACCAATACAAACCAATGCATTCGTTCAAAACGGATCGGTTTGTATTATATGTGGAAAAAAAAACGTCAAGTCCCAAACGGATAAGTTCTAACCCCCATTGAAAGTCAATGCAAACAGATCCGTCCCCATTGACTTACATCATAAGTGAGGACGAATCCGTTTGGCTCAGCATCGCTAGGCGGACACCAAAACTCTGCAAGCAGCGTTTTGGTGTCCGCCTCCAAAACGGAAAGGAGGCGGTATGGAGCCAAACCAGTGCATTCTGAATGGATCCGCATCCATTCGGAATGCATTTGGGCTGAACGGATCAGTTTGGGGCCTCTTGTGAGACCTTCAAACGGATCTCCAAACGCAACTGTGAAAGTAGCTTTATGTAGAAAACTATGATTTAAATCAAGCCTTACTGACTAGTGATTTAAATCAGTTTGATTTAAATCAAATCCACCCTGGTTTGAATAAATGTTCATTGCATGTTTCCTTTTCAGGTTTATGGACATTATTCATTGTTATTTATACAATTCCATTGTATGCATATACATAGTGGCATCTACCGATACCAGACGGGGGAGTGTTCTGTTTCAGCATCTTGCATTGTGTATTGGTATGCTCCTCTCTTTTCCTCCCCCCTCTGTTTCAGCTTCTAGTTGGTTCAGTCTAGCCAGCCACTTCCTGTATTCCCTGTCATGCATTGCTGTTTGTGTGTGCTGTAATTCTGTAATTCTGAGGAGAATCTTAGTAGTATCTCATCTTCTTATCAAGGAGAATATTAGTGGCATAATTCTTTTACCATCTAGATTCCCTGCATATCTTGTAATACAATCTCCGGATTAAAAACTACTTGATTAACTCCTGGGTGTCTGATGCGTAAACTGTAAGTGGAGAATGTCTGATTCAACGAGTCACCTCACAGATGTGTGATTGTATCAGGCTGACATTTCGAAATGCCACAAGCACTGACCCGCCTAACAAATGTTAACAACCCTCTGACAGAACTAGGGTTGTCACGATAGTAAAATTTTGATTTAATTTCAAAACCATAGAAAAAGTATTGTGACACTCGATACCACACAGAAAAAAAATAAAACACCAAAAAAGCAGCGAGCATTCCGCATTCTATGCAATGTCCTGCCGATAACAGTCCCATCCTATTTTTTGGGGGGACAAAGTGACAAAAAAAAAAAAAAAAAAAAAAAAAAAAAAAAAAGGTGAATTGTGTTTTTTATAACCCCTGTTATGGCTTTCACCGCGTAGGAGATATTTAATATTTTAATAGTTCAGACTTTTTCAGATGTGGCGATACATGATATGTTTATTTTTTATTGTTGATATCATTTTAGATTTAAAATTGGGAAATGGGGCGATTTAAACGTAATATTTTGTTGTTTTTTTTTTTTACTTTTTTTTATTTTATTTAATAACTATTAGCCCCCTTAGCGGCTAGAACCCTTGTCCTATTTGCCCTTAAGAGAAATATTAGAGGTTAATTTTATGCATTGGTTAACAGTCCGCCCCCCCCCCCCCAAATAGTACCAAAAAAACTGCCACCTTATCCTGTAGTTTCCAAAATAGTTTTTTTTGTTTTTTAGCTTCTACTCTAGGGGTGCATCAGGGGTGTCTTCAAATGTGACATGGCAGCTTAAAATTATCCCAGTGAAATCTGCCTTCCAAAAACCATATAGCGTTCCTTTCCTTCTGCACCCTGCCGTGTGCCCATACAGCAGTTTATGACCACATATGGGGTGTTTCTGTAAACTACAGAATCAGGCCAATAAATATTGAGTTTTGTTTGGCTGTTAACCCTTGCTTTGTTACTGGAAAAAAAATGGATGAAAATGGAAAATCTGTCAAAAAAGTGAAATTCTGAAATTTCATCTCCATTAATTCTTGTGGAACACCTAAAGGGTTAACAACATTTGTAAAATCAGTTTTGAATACCTTCAGGGGTGTAGTTTCTAAAATGGGGCCATTTATGGGTGGTTTCTATTATGTAAGCCTCACAAAGTGACTTCAGACCTGAACTGGTCCTTAAAAAGTGGGTTTTGGAAATTTTCTGAAAAACGTCAAGATTTGCTTCTAAACTTCTAAGCCTTCTAACGTCCTCAAAAAATAAGATGGCATTTACAAAATGATTCAAACATGAAGTAGACATGTGGGGAATGTAAAGTAATAACTATTTGTGGAGTTATAACCATCTGTTCTTTAACCCCTTAGTGACCACCGATACGTGTTTTTACGGCGGTCAATAAGAGGCCTTAGGCTGTGCCGCCACTTTTTTACGGCACCCCAGTCTAAGCACTGCACAGGTCCCCAGTGCAGCGGGGACCCGGCTCTCATACGAGAGCCGCTGCCCTGCTCTCTCATTGCCGCTGGCAATGGTGTCACATCTAAAGTGCTGACAGAGGGGGCGGACTCCCTCTGTCTCCCATCGGCACCCCGCAAATGCGATCGTGGGGTACCAATGTGTGTAAAGGCTGGCTGAGGTCTATGAAGGCCCAAGACCAGCCTTCAGTAATTTCCAGCAGGTTGCGCCTCTCTGGCGCAGCCTGCTGGTCAATGTTAAATTAGCATTGCTAATAATAAGTATCAAATTAAAATAATGTCCATTATAGTCCGCTTGTTGGACTATTAAGTGTTAAAAAATAAAAGGGAAAAAAAAAATTGCAAAAAAATTGCAAAAAAAAAAAAACCACACAACACTATATGTATTTGGTATAACTGTAATAGTACTGACACAGAGAATAAATATAGTGTTATTTATACAAAAAAAAAAAAAGGAACGCCGAAAAAACGCTGTGGCAGTATTTCTGTTCCCCCCCCCCCCATCTCCCTCCCAGAAAGAGTTAATAAAAGTTAAGACAGTAATTTGTACCCCAAAATGGCGCCATTAAAAACAAACTTGTCCAGCAAAAATAAATAAAAATAAGCCCTTATAAAGCTATATATACGGAAAAATAAAGTTATAGCTTGGTCTGTAAGGCCCAAACCTGTCTGGTCACTAAAGGGTTAAAAGGGGAATTCTGGTTTTAACAAGTTATCCCCTATATACAGGACAGGGAATAACTATCAGATCAGTGGAGGGTTCTACTGCTGGGATGCCACCAATAACAAGAACGGTGGAGCTCACCTGAAATGGATGGAGTGGCTGGTCAGAAATGCATGCCACTGCTCCATTAATTTCTATGGAAGTGCCAGAAATAATAGAGTACACTAGCAATGAATGGAGCAGTAGCATGCATTTGTGACTAGACGCTATATCCATTTCAGGGGGGCTCCACACGGTATGTGGTCCCTGTTCTCGTGACAGGTGGGGGTCCCAGAAGTATGACCCTTAAGAATTTGATAGGAGATTACTACTTTTAGTATTCTGTGTAAGAATATTCCTTGTAATGTAGTACCCATCCCCCATTGTGCTGAAAAGGCTACATTCCTGAGTAATCTCAGAGACATGTGTGATGCACATTGGAGGAGGGACTTGTGGTAATAACTGTGGTCTGCACTAACAATTAATAGGGATTCCACATGGAACTTCATCCTAAGTAGAATGTAAGTATTGATTTGCCTTATCTCCAAGTAGGCAGGGTTTTTGAAGGGCAGTCAGTTTTTATCAGTACCGTTTTGGAATATGCCTTTTTGATCATTTGTTAAATCATTAAAATCAGTATTGGGAGATGAAGCAAGAAAATAAAAGATTAAAAAAAAAAAAAAAAAAAAAAATAATATGCAGTTTTGATTCTCTCCCCCATTATGGAGTTCACCATACGGAATAAATACGTTAATATTTATATTTAGTCCAGCATTTTGTGTGGCCAACAATGATCTTTATTGTTTATTTTTGTTAATATGAGGAAAGGGGCTGATTTCAATACTTTTACATTTTCAAAATGTATTAGTTTTAAAAACTTTCTTCATTTCTTTTCACTTATTTTATGTCACCCTAGGGGACTTTAACATACAATAGTTTGACCACTGCTCCCATAGACTGTACATGTATAGTGGAGGTCGGGAAGGGATTAAAATAAAAGTCAGTAGGGCCTGGAGCATTATAATACTGACTGAGAACACCCCTGTGTATTTAAAAACTTGTATTCCCTTTTATCCAAATTGTTATTGGCAGGTCTCGAGACAAAAGCCTTACTAGCGGGCCACAGGCTTGACAGTTTTGAGGCAATGGAATTTCTCCAACTAAAAACCTTTATTAGTAGTCCTGTACAATGCACTGGTATCTGTATACCAGGACACGGAGATAAGAGCAACTCTAATATATTTAGAAATCACACACAAAAAAAAACAAAAAAAAAAAAAAACACACATTTAAACCCCTGAAAGCACACTCAAATATGCCATTAATACTTCTGTTACAAACGCTCATCTCTTGGCATCACCGACCTGGCCCTCTCCTGGATCCCATCATACCTCACAAAGCGGACATTTAGCGTCTCTCACACCACCTCCTCATCTCATTCCCTCTCTGTTGGTGTCCCGCAAGGCTCTGTCCTTAGGACCCCTGCTCTTCTTTATCAACACTTTTGGCCTGGGACAGGCTCATAGAGTCCCATGGCTTTCAGTATCACTTTTATGCTGACGACACACAAATCTACCTCTCTGGTCCAGACACCACCACCTTACTATCCAGAATCCCACAATGCCTATCCCCGCGCGAAACTCCACAGCACTCCTGAAGATTATAGTTAAAAAAAAAAACAAGTGTCTTTTATTCACTTTTCACATCATCAAAGCTTGAGAAAGGTCCCATGAGGGACAAACATTGCTGCGACATGTGAGAATAGTTTTTTCACTATATCTTCAAGAGGAATTTCTTTTAAAACAAGTTATATATTTTTTTATTTTACACACACTCTACTCACAAAAAGTTAGGAATAGTTGGCTTGTCACTGAAAATGCAAGATGAAACTACAACTTTTACAGGTGAACTTAATGTGACTCATTTTTTGAATGCACATGTTCAACTGTTTAATGTTTTAGTACTTTAGCTCCTTGTTCGAGAACAGCAAGTTGTACAAAAAGGTCAAAATTCAAAACATTTGATTGATCCATGAATCGCCCAATAAATTTCCTGGTTCAATTAGAATCGTTATTTAAACAGTCCTCATCATGCTGTTCACATTGACATGCTGTTGAAATCATGAGACCAAGACGACACCTAACAGTTGATCATCAGTACCTCGCCTATTCGAGGCTTCAAGTAGGATGTTCTCAGACAGAAGTAGCCACTGAGCTTAGTGTGTCATCAGCAAGTTGCAATAGAGATACTGGAAGAGTCACAAAAAGGCATAGAAGTGGACGTCCTTTGGCAACATGCCACAAGAGACCGCTTCATTGTGAACAAGCACTGTGGAACCGGATGATAAAAGCCACAAAACTACAGGCACAGTGTGACGCGAGACCATTTGAAACACAACCAGACACAGACGTTAGGAAGAATCTACGCTGGACGAGGGATCAGTGGGCCTCAGTGCTGTTCACGGATGAAAGTTTATTCACGCTGAGCAGAAATGATGAAAAAGAAAATAATTTGGCTCACTAGAGCTGACCACTTGCAACTGTGCGTGGGTGATCTCCCATCCATCTTTAAGCTATGGCTTTCCGGGCAGGGAACAGAGTTTCTCGCAATAGTATACGGAGGACACACAGATGCTATGCCTGTCCCTCGGAAATTGAGCACGGAGAGCGTGACAACTGAAGAGATCTAGATTTTGCCACTGAAAATTATTTTTACAATTGCAAGAATTCTCCCATCCATGTAAATATTTCTCAAAGTACTAATCTGATATTCCCTCAAAAGCTTGTAAATAGACAAACATAGTCTGGATGTAGTTTGGCTATGGAACAAATTCTATCATCATAGCGCCAGAGCTTTGTCGATTTCCATACCTGGTTAACCAGGTGATGCACTGGGAGTGCTTATCTGGAAAACAAATGAATGCCCTCTAATATTGGTCATAAATTAGACATTTGGAGATAATTTCCCAGGCGATATTCAGAGTTGGGTAAAGTCGTGGTTGTCACTCAAGAGGAAAGAAACCTCAACTAGCCAGACAAAAAATAAAGAAATCAGGCAGTGCTGCTCCACCATAGCTCTTGGGACGCTTTGAGGTGGTAAGGGCAAGTTTACGTCTAGCTGATCCCCATACAAAATTAAGCCAAATACCAATAAATACCATTTAAAAGTGTTCTACCACAGGATTATTATAGTAAACCGTAGGTCAGGAAGTCTCCCTAAGCTGACTTAGCCCAGTAAATATGCAGGCCAGAGAAATGTCCAAATCTGTCCATCACATGCAGCAAAGAAACACAGTCCTACATTGTACGATTTTGCGCAGGGCAAGGGAAAGCATTGGAGCATGAAATGCTCTGATGCTCCACTCAAAAGGTGCTGCCTGGGTGAAAAAGGGGATATGTCTGGGTTCAGCTCTGAACCCAGACAACCCCTTTAAGGGTAACACTGGCCCATAGTAGCCCTACACCACGCAGTCACCTCTCATGCTGGAGATGGGTGCCTGAAAATCCATTTCTCTGCCTCCTAAGGATCTGTGAAGAAGACCATCTTCCCGCCACCCCCAATACACAGCCGAGCAGGGTACGCCATTCAATACTTCAAGTTAAGCTCTGGCAGTTGCCTTTTCAGTAACAAAAGCTGCACGCTTCTTTTGTAGCTCCGTCCAAAAGTACAGAAAGAGCAAAAACATTCACATAGCCAGGAATAGGCAAGATATTTCCTAAGCGGAGGAGTAGATCTCTGTCCTTCCAACTCCGTAAACGAGCCCGCAAAGGTCTGGGTGGGGTGCATGGTTTTAAACCACACTTCCAGGAAGCCCCAAACCTTCAGCCCTCTCCAGCATACTCAGATTCTCACACCATTTCTGCACAGATCTGAAAGTCATCCCATTTTTTCCGCTACAGATCCACAGATTCCTCCATGACTTGAACTATTGCCGGGATAGGGCGAGTGAAGTCCTCCAGAGCAGATATGCAGTCCTCTGCAACTCGGACCCTGTCTGAGCTGCTGCACATCATAGCACAGAAGGCCTAGATGCACCATCACTTTCTCGATCTTGCCAGTAAGTGAGGACTGGCATGATGTGATGGCAGTTGTTCATAGGCCTTTTTCAAAGTGAACTCAGGTTCGCCTCATCTTCTGCTGCTCGCGTTGACCACATGGCTCAGTGTTGACCACGTGTAGCTGAGGAATGCGGTGTAAGGGAGGATGCGCCATGTTGGGAGCCTTGCCTTTGCAAACTCTCAGCTTTTCAGCTGTAGCTTGTGCTTTACCTAAGCATGGTCCTAACCCATGGTGAGACCACGTGGTTTTCCTCTTGTTATGTGCTGTGCACGCTATATTTGTGCAGGATAAGGTTAAGGATAGCTGAATAAAACAGGTGAAAGTTAGAGCTGCGATCAAACATGTCTCACCATGTTGGTAGCTGGTCACACCCCCAAAATAGCCTGAACTTTGACTCTAAGGGCTCCTGGAACTTGTCCCATTGATCTAAAACCTGGAGCTAAAGTACTCTAGAATGCTACTTGGCCCATTCTGCTGCAGAAACACAGGACGTCATAAGACCTACTGTAGGAGGGACAACTCTACCTTCTCCCTGGCCCACCTGATCTTTGTGGCAGGGAGACAGAGTCCAAGATCACCCCTAAAAACTGGCACCTCTGGCTCAGCAAAAGGTTGGATTTCTCCAGATTTACCTCCCAGCATAGGACCAACATTTTCTTCACTCAGGATATCTGATCTAGCAATAACTTTGCTGCCTTGGTGATCAACAGAAAATCATCGAGGTATGGGACTAGCACCATCTTTCTCCTTGATATAAGCCATGATTTCTGCCACAATTTTGGTGAAGACTGGCGGGCCAGGGACAATTTCCATTCAAAACCTCTTGTATGTCAAATGTTGATTTAGCCTTTCCAGATTAATTATCATTGAAAGGAGTCATTCTATTTTTTCACAAGAAACAATGTTGAATATAATTCCTGTGCTCTCTTTCTCCAGTAGAAAGGACACTTCTGTTAGAAATCTTGTTTTACTGGATTTGATCGAAAGTCTGCGACTGTTAATCTGGCCCCTGGATGACTGCTGAATTCCAATCTTAGACCCTCTCCGATTATGGATCTTACTCAGGGTCTGTTTGAGACGTCCTTACACTGTTTCAAAAAGGCCTGAAAGCTGCCCTCCCACCGGAGGCCTGGCCTCACTGCTGGGCAGTTGTTTTTTTGAGAGGCCTAGGAACAAGACAAAAGAAACCCCTTACTATCTTTTGAACTCCAATCCTACTGCCCTATTCACACAGTCAGGCCTTGTTCACATTTCCGTGTCACATCCGGGGAAAAAAAAAAAAGCATACGTGTTTCATCGGTGAAGCTGTCCGTGAAGGATCTGTGGTTGGTCCATGTCAGTTTTTACCATCCGTAATGCACTGACGTTGCTCAGCTAAAAATTTATTTCCAAAGAATCTCCCATTAGCCTTCAGTAAAAAATGGACGCAACACAGACACAACACAGATGTGCGTCAGTGATTTTCACGGACCCATAGACTTCAATGGGCGTGCTTGGTCCGCATCATGAATAAAAGTAGTGCATGTCCCCATTATTTTTTTTACCGACCCATGGTCAGTAAAAAAAAAAAAAAAAAAAAAAAAAAAACTGAAATGTGGACACCTTTAAATCAATAGGTACGTGTGCTGTCCGCAGAAAATACGGACAGCACAAGTCAGTAAAAAACGGAAATGTGAACAAGGCCTTAGGCCCCATTCACACGTCCGCATCCGTTTCGCAATTCTGCAGAACGGGCGCGGACCCATTCATTCTTTATTCGGCCGGACGTAAAGCGGAGAACACACTTCCGGTCAGCGGCTCCGCAATAGGTGGAACATGTCCTATTCTTGACCGCAGCTGCAGAAAAGAATAGGCATTTCTATGGGGGGTGCCGGCCGTGTTGCGGATCCACAACACACCACGGACGTGTGAATGGAGCCTTAGTGTTCGGTCAGTGATTTCCATCAGCGATTTTGAGCCAAAACAGATGCAGATATTTCCCCTATACCTTATCTCTGTGGAGGCTCCAATCTTGGTTTTGGCAGCTCAAAATCACTGACCAAAACACTGACAAGTGAATAAGCTTTATATTTCTTTTTCCCTTCATGTTCTCTCTTCTGTCCCTAAGGCAGTAAGGACTATGAAGGAAAATTACTAGCAATAGGAAACCCCTTATTTCTATCTGATGCCTATTCTGGATCAAAAAGAAATTTACTCTGGCAAGGAATAGGGGGGCCTTTGCCATTGTAGCTACATCTCCTTCCATCCCCTGGGCCAAATGGCTCTATATGCAGAATTGGAAAGGCTGCATTTCTGGCTGAAAACCGTAGAGCATCTGTAGGGCCTTCAGCTAAGAAATCTACTGCATTAAAAGGGGTCATTCCATGACCAATGTAAAAAAATGTAAAAAAGTCAGACCTCATAGTACATGACAATCTCTTTCTAACAAAGCTAGAACCAGCCTTGTACCTCACATGGATCCAGATGTCTCCTCATTCATTGCTCTGCTAGATTTATATCAAGGGGAGAGTATTTTCTGCTGTAGCCAAGGGGGCGTGTCTTGGCTCTTCCCATCACAGCTCAGGAGGCAGTTAAAGGATCAAACTGAGCATGTGCAGTCTTCTCAGTGAGCAGGACAAAGAAGGAGAAAAAACAGCAGGTGGTGCTATACAGATACATTTTATTGAATTACTCAGTGGCTATACAAAATGTTTAAAGTATAACTGTCAAATTTTTTTTTTTTTTACTATTGGATTCTGGTGATTAATATCACCTTGTTGGCCCTGTTTTAATTTCTGATTATTTAATAAATAACCCCTAAAAGCCACCTAAAAGTCCCCAGTATTGGCTATTGTTACCTGAGATAAAATCAGGTTGCTATGCTCCTTTGTCTACCAGATAGAGGACGGAGGACTACCAGATAGAGGACCGATAGAGCACGCTGCATGCACTGGGAACTGAAAGTGAGTCAACATTGTAAGGGAATGTATAAAAAGCCAGGTTCTTCCTGACAGGAGATAACAGTGCTGGACTGTGTGTGTGAACTTCTCCACATGCCTGTGCTTGGCAGACACTCCCTTAGCAGTGCAGGACAATGTGGCTGCTCAGTGTATAAATGAAAGCCTTATCTGATAAGAGGAGAGCTTGTAGGAGGACTACAGGCTTCAGCCAGACCTGGGAACTTCACTGCAAGACCCCCCTATACAGAGCTGGTCTTCACCAACTTCACTGCAGGTGTCCTATGGATTAGCCTCAGGGCTGAGGGCGGCCATCTTAACAGAATAGTGAAATTGCAGTTTTATACAGACTGGTTGATAAGGGCTGAATCTTATTAAATAAGGGGTAAGTAAGTCTAATAGTTATTGATTCAGGAATATTATCATATACTAATATCATATACTAATACACTACATATATGAAAACTGAAATTAGGGTCTAAATGTGACAGTTATCCTTTAATTACATGCAATTACAAAATTATTCAGATCCAGGTGCTGGTTCCAAAACTGTAGAATACTTTTCGTGGGACAATGCCGTTAAAGAGGTGAATATCCTTTAACCGCTTCAGGACCGCCGTACGCAGGATTGCGTCCTGCGGGCGGTCCTGTTCTTCTGATCGGACGCGCCGGGGCGTCATCTCGCGAGACGCGAGACTTCCTGTGAACGCGCGCGCGGGCGTTCACAGCGTCTGGCGTCTGAAGAGTTGTACTACAGCCTGCCAGCGATGATCAATCGCTGGCAGGCTGTAGATGCGATATAAATCGCATCAAACAGCTATATCAGACGCTGTTTTATGAACAGCGTCTGATATAGCTGCTACCTGGTCCTCTGGTGGTCCCATTTTCTGGGATCGACCACCAGAGGACCAGGTAACACAGTAAAGTTGCACCAAACACTACACTAACCCCCCACCTATTAACCTCTTGATCACCCCATCTAGACCCCTGATCACCCCCTGTCATTGATCACACCCCTTGTAAGGGTCAATTCAGACGTCCATATGTGTTTTGCGGATCCGTGGATTCACGGATCCGCGGATCCTCAAAACACGGACACCGGCAATGTGCTTTCCGCATTTTGCAGATCCGCACATTGCCAGAACTATATAGAAAATGCTTTCTTGTCCGCAATTGCGGACAAGAATAGGACATGTTCTATATTTTTGCGGAACGGAAGTGCAGACCCGAAGCGCGGATCCGTAATTCCGGATCCGAGCGGGACAAAGTCTGTCCCCATAGAAATGAATGGGTCCGCAATTCCGTTCCGCAAACAGAATTGCGGACGTGTGAATGGGGCATAAGGGTCCCCTATCACCACCAGTTAGTTAGCTACTTGTTAGGTAGCTAGCGCCCAGCCCACCGCACCGCAGTCACTGATTTTGGCAGAGATTTATTCATCCACATTGATCGATGCGAATGAAGAAATCTGTGCCGTTCATTTTTTTTTTTCAGCGCAGAGGCTGAACGGAAAAAAATCTCATTACCCGTATGCTCAATATACGGAGAATCGCAGAAACTCCTAATGCTGGCCATACGTGTAATGATTGCGGAGACCCTCAAATGCCAGAGCAGTACAAAAACCCCACATGTGACCCCATTTTAGAAAGAAGACACCCCAAGGTATTCCGTGAGGGGTATGGTGAGTTCATGCAAAATTTTATTTTTTGTCACAAGTTAGTGGAATATGAGACTGGTAAAAAAAAAAAAAAAAAAAAAAATTTCCGCTAACTTGTGACAATTTTTTTTTTTCTGTGAACTCGCCATGCCCCTCACGGAATACCTTGGGGTGTCTTCTTTCCACAATGGGGTCACTTGTGGGGTATTTATACTGCCCTGGCAATTTAGGGGTCCTAAAGCGTGAGAATCCAAATGCGTAAAAATGGCCTGTAAAATCCTAAAGGTACTCATTGGTTTTAGGGCCCCTTTGCATCTTAGCTGCAAAAAGTGTCACTCATGTGGTATCGCCGTACTCAGGAGAAGTAGGGCAATGTGTTTAGGGTGTATTTTACATATACCCATGCTGCGTGTGAGAAATATCGCTGTAAACGACAACTTTTTACATTTTTTTATTCAAAGTTGTCAATATACAGAGATATTTCTCTCACTAGCATGGGTATATGTAAAAATACACCCCAAAACACATTGCCCTACTTCTCCTGAGTACGGCGATACCACATGAGTGACACTTTGCAGCCAAGATAGCAAAGGGGCCCAAATTCCAACGAGTACCTTTTAGGAGGAGTATTTTTACGCATTTTCTTCTCACGCTTTAGGGCCCCTAAAATGCCAGGGCAGTATAAATACCCCACATGTGACCCCATTTTGGAAAGAAGACATCCCAAGGTATTCGCTGAGGGCATAATGAGTTCATGAAAATTAAACTTTTGTCAAAAGTTAGCGGAAAGGGAGACTTTGTGAGAAAAACAATAAAAAATCAATTTCCACTAACTTGTGCCAAAAAAAAATATTCTATGAACTCGCCATGCCCCTCATGGAATACCTTAGGGTGTCTTCTTTCCAAAATGGGGTCACATGTGGGTATTTATACTGCCCTGGCATTTTAGAGGCCCTAAAGCGTGAGAAGAAAAATGCGTAAAAATGCCCTCCTAAAAGCTACTCATTGGATTTGGGCCCTTTGCGCATCTTGGCTGCAAAAAGTGTCACACGTGGTATCGCCGTACTCAGGAGAAGTAGGGCAATGTGTTTTAGGGTGTATTTTACATATACCCATGCTGGGTGAGAGAAATATCTCTGTAAACTGACAACTTTGAATAAAAAAATGTAAAAAGTTGTCGTTTACAGCGATATTTCTCACACGCAGCATGGGTATATGTAAAAATACACCCTAAAACACATTGCCCTACTTCTCCTGAGTACGGCGATACCACATGAGTGACACTTTTTGCAGCCAAGATGCGCAAAGGGCCCTAAAACCAATGAGTACCTTTAGGATTTCACAGGGCATTTTATGCATTTGATTCTCACACTTTAGGGGCCCCTAAAATGCCAGGTGAGTATAAATACCCCACATGTGACCCCATTTTGGAAAGAAGACACCCCAAGGTATTCCGTGAGGGGCATGGTGAGTCCACAGAATTTTTATTTTTGCCACAAGTCAGCGGAAATAGTTTTTATTTTTTATTTTGTTTTTTACAAAGTCTCATATTCCACTAACTTGTGACAAAAA
Source organism: Bufotes viridis (assembly GCA_033119425.1). Classification (NCBI taxonomy): domain Eukaryota; kingdom Metazoa; phylum Chordata; class Amphibia; order Anura; family Bufonidae; genus Bufotes; species Bufotes viridis. The sequence goes on from CM065594.1 coordinate 125,799,962, forward strand.
TAAAATTTTACATGAACTCACCATACCCCTCACAGAATACCTTGGGGTGTCTTCTTTCCAAAATGGGGTCACATGTGGGGTATTTATACTGTCCTGGCATTTTAGGGGCCCCTAAAGCGTGAGAAGAAGTCTGGAATCCAAATGCGTAAAAATGGCCTGTGAAATCCTAAAGGTACTCATTGGTTTTAGGGCCTTTGCACCCAGGCTGCAAAAGTGCACACATGTGGTATCGCCGTACTCAGGAGAAGTAGGGCAATGTGTTTTGGGGTGTATTTTATATATACCCATGTTGGGTGAGAGAAATATCTCTGTAAACTGACAACTTTGTATAAAATTTTTAAAAGTTGTCGTTTACAGAGATATTCTCTCACCCAACATGGGTATATGTAAAAATACACCCCAAAACACATTGCCCTACTTCTCCTGAGTACGGCGATACCACATGAGTGACACTTTTGCAGCCTGGATCGCAAAGGGCCCAAATTCCAACGAGTACCTTTAGATTTTACATGGCGGCTCACAATTTAGCCCCGCCCAAAATGCCAGAACAGTAAACACACCCCACAAATGACCCCTTATCGGAAAGTAGACACTCGAGGTATTCACTGAGGGGCATAGTGAGTCCGTCTGAGATTTCTTTTTTTTTTTGCCAGAAGTTAGCAGAAATTGAAACTTTTTTATTTATTTTTTTTTCTCAGAAAGTGTCATTTTCCGCTAACTTGTGAAAAAAAATGAAATGATACATGAACTCACCATGCCCCCCCGCGAATACTTTGGGGTGTCTTCTTTCTAAAATGGTGTGATTTGGGGGTGCATTTATACTATCCTGACATTCTAGCACCTGAAGAAACATGACAGGTGCTCAGAAAGTCAGAGCTGCTTCAAAATGAGGAAATTCACTTTTTTGCACCATAGTTTGTAAACGCTATAACTTTTACCCAAACCAATAAATATACACTTATTGGACTTTTTTTTATCAAAGACATGTAGAACAATAAATTTAGAGAAAAATTTATATAGAAATGTAGTTTTTTTTAAAAAAAATTTACAACAGAAAGTGAAAAATGTCATTTTTTTGTAAAAATTTCGGTAATTTTTGATTAATAGCAAAAAAAGTAAAAATGTCAGCAGCAATGAAATACCACCAAATGAAAGCTCTATTAGTGAGAAGAAAAGGAGGTAAAATTCATTTGGGTGGTAAGTTGCATGACGGAGCAATAAACGGGTAAAGTAGTGTAGTGCGGAATTGTAAAAAGTGGCCTGGTCTTTAAGGGTGTTTAAGCTAGGGGGGCTGAAGTGGTTAATGTGGGATTCCAATTGTGACAGCCAGACCTTAGGATCTAACGACAGAGGTAGCTGTCTTAAATAGCAAAGCAGAAGCCTCCCTATTCTTTCTAAGAAAGATTTCTGCTCTCTTGTCCATCTGGTCTTTAAGAGAACCCATATCTTCATTGGGAAGAACTTTCTTCGCAACCGGCGCACCAATCCAATTAGCAGAACCCTCCACCTCAAAGGGATATTTCCTTTTGACAACAGAAGGGAACAAAAACTTTTAATCAGGCTTTTTTCACTGCCTAAAGGCTCTTTCATACTTGTGTTTTTTGGTTTCCATCCTAGAGTTCCATCCTCGGGGCTCTAAAATGGAAAGATACTGATCAGGATTATCCTAATGCATTTTGAATGGAAAGAAATCCGTTCAGGATGGATCAGGATGTCTTCCGTTCAGTATGTGAACGTTTTTTGGACGTTGACAAAACCGTAGCATGCTGCGGATTTGTCTCAGTCCAAAAATCCGAAAGACATGCCGTAACTCCGGATCCGGAATTAATGCCCATTGAAGTGCATTAATCTGGATCTAGCATTAAGCTAAACGTCATTTCGGCCTATCGCCGGATCAGACGTTTAGCTCTGCGCATGCGCAGCAGCAGTTCCGATTAGGGCCCCAGTGTAAGCTGGGGCTCCGATCGGTTACCATGGCAGCCAGGACGCTACTGAAGCACTGGCTGCCATGGTAAGTACTCCGCAGCAGTGTACTTACCTGCGTTGCGGCCTCCGGGCGCTCCTTCATGACGTCACAGGTCTATGTCACAGGTCTATGCGCCACGGGGACCTGTGATGTCATGGAGCGCCCGGCGGCTGCAGCGCAGGTAAATACACTGCTGCGGAGTACCATGGCAGCCAGGACTTCAGTAGCGTCCTGGCTGCCATCGTAACCTGAAAGCATTTCGAAGACTGATCAGGATCCTGATCAGTCTTCAAATGCTTTCAGGCGACTTGCGTTCTGACAGATCCGGCGGGACGGAAGTGCCCGCCAGATCCTCAGAACGCAAGTGTGAAAGAGCCCTAGAGACAATATTTTCATGCATACACATGTTTCACATCTATGGCACCAATTTCTCCTGAAATCCTGAACAGACTGGGACACCTTCCCCTTGTCCAGACACATTGTGCTTGTCAAAAATGTAAGACTATCATATTTTGCTGAAAAAGAAGTTTCCCCACTGACTCATCAGGATTCCTCTGCATATTTTAATTCACCCTCTACTTCAAAGCCACATCACATCACTGTCACTGGAGGGAGAAATAGAAGCAGCCGCAGAAGTACCTGGCTGGCTAATCAAGAGACCTCTGACAGATTGTTTAACTTAATTCTTGATCAGCAAATTAATACTGTCCAATAGAGATAGAGTTTCCTCCTTTACAGACTTTTCAACACAAGACTGACACAATGACTGTCCAAGCTGAAGACAGCCTCCTTCTGCACCTGGCACAGGCATTCTCAATAGACCTTGTGGACTTCTTAGCAATAAGAATAAATTAAAAAAGGGGTCTTTATCAATATAGGAAGCAAGAAAATAAATAGGGTAGAAACCCCCTTACCCCACCGTGGTACAGAATTCTCATTGGTGGCGTTAGTGGATTCAGCTCGCTGACCCAGCTCCATTCTTAGCACTCCACAGAACTCCAGAGCCCTTCAGGTGGAAAGTTGAAACCTCTGCAAAACAACCTGGCATTCAGACTGGCCGGGCTCGTCTCCCAAAGCGCGTGCTGAATGCTCCTCCCACAAGCATAACCACTTCCTCCACTATACCCTAAAAAACGCCAGAGGGAATCCTCTGCAGACAAGCATGCCGAAACAGCCAGCAAAGGCTCACAATGCCCACCACACCAGCCAGAGGGAAAAGTGCCAACCCTACTCCCCCACAACTCACAAGAACATGCCTGGGGAGGGGTAGGAATACAGAGAGGGGGAAGACGCGCAACAGACTTTGGCAGCGGCCCCCAATAGAGGATTAGGAAGACCAAGGTAACCCTTCACACACTGAATAAGGGGCTCTTGTAGGCTGCAGTGTGAGCGATCCTTACTCCACACCTGTCTTCCTTATGAAAGGAAACAAAACTGGTGATGAGAGGAAGGTTCCCTGCTTCTAAGTGATCATGGCTCCTGTTTCCTTTCCTGAGGAGACGGTCTCTCCATGGGTGCGGTCATAGAGCGAGGGGGAAAGCTGGGTAACAATCTCTGCAGAGATTATGTAAAAATAAGCAGTCTATACTGAGCCCCTATACCAGAACTTTGGGAGAGAGGAGGGGGGACAAAATCACTCTAGACCACCACTGAAAACAATAGAGTACGGTATATGATCAAAATTACACTATCCAATGGGAACTGCAAAAAGAGAATAACCATGGTACCTGAACACCAGGTGGATAATGACAACTGATGAGCAATGCACCTATCAAGCTACTAAGATACCTGCAGCATACCTTCCAATAATTCTACCTATAGGAACAGTGGGGATACAGTAGTTTGTAGTAACCAGAGGACTCCTTACAATACTGCTGACAGTAAATGAGGTTTTTCTAATAGGAAGGTATGCTCCTTAGTAGCATGAAGGGTGCATTGATCTGCAGACATATACTTGGTACCGTATTTTCTGGCGTATAAGACGACTGGGCATATAAGGCTGGCTTCACACATCCGTTAAATCCGCTGGATTTGGTCTTTACAGCCGGAGCGCACGGCATCATAGCAACCAATGACGCTGTGCGCTCCGGCTGTAGAGACCAAATCCAGATCGCATTACTACGGATAGCTCACGTCCGGGTTTAACGTACGTGTGAAGCCAGCCTAAGACGACTCTACTTTTCCTGTTAAAATATGGGGCTTGGGCTATACTCGCCATATAAGACTACCCCTCTTGCAACGCACACCAAATAAAAATTAAACAGACGATCCGAGCATGAGAAAACTACTGAGAGCAGGGAGAGGGGGCTGCTTCAGGAGCGACTGGCCGGGATGCAGCGCACTGTGGCTCAGCTAGAGGGTGCCTGTCGCTGAAGCTGGAGAAGGACAGCTTCTCCAGTCCAGCTTACCTTTCACTGGTCCAACAATTGTTAAATAATGATATACCGAATGGGTAGAGCGGCACCCAGGGATAATAGCAAGTGCAGGGAGATCACTGGACGCCGTTCTACACATACATATCATTATCTAACAATCGTTGGACCAGTGAAAGGTCTTCTTAAGTTTCAGCGCACAGTATACCGGCGTATAAGACGACCCCTGACTTTTGAGAAGATTTTCATGTGTTAAAAAGTAGTCTTATATACCAGAAAATACAGTACATAAAAATTGCTGTTTGGCATCATTTTTTTTATGTCATTAAACCGAATAGGTCATGGGAAAAAAATTTTTAGAACAGGTTAATACAGATGCAGTGATACCAAATATGTTTTTTTCCAGTTTTACACAATAAAAGAATTTTTAAATAAACAATGTTTATATGACCATTTTCTGGGGATGGTCTTTGGTGAGGGTTCATTTTTTGCGGCATGAGGTGATGTTTTTATTTGCTCCATTTTAGGATACGTAGTACATTTTGATCGCTTGATATTATTCTTTTGTGAGGAGATGCGACTAAAAACTTTTTTTTTTTTTTACATGTGATTTTTTTTTTATAGAGGCAGGAGTTACAGACACAGAGATATCTAAATATGTCTATCTTTTTTATCTTTTACAAATGGCTTGGTGAGGGAAAGGCACTTTTTTAACTTAAAACCTATTTTTATAAAACCCAATTTTTTACTTTTTATTTTAGTCCTACTTTTTCAACTTTTGAGGGCATGATCCCTATTTCAATGTACTACATTACATACTAACTTTTACACTGACAGCTGCCCATGAGAACCAGTCTGGGGGTTGGTTCTCATAGGTTTCCATATATGGCTGGCCTGGAGGTCTTTGTAATGCTTCGGGGTGCAATGGCAACTATTGGAACTCCATGACTGCATTGCGAGGAGCCAATGGAGCTATTGAGCATGCCAACTCATTCTTTGTATTACATATATGGCGCATGTTGCAAAGGGTTTAAAAAAAGTTACGCTCACTGTGTAGACAAAAAGTATGCAGTCTAGACATGGGTGCACCCTCAGAGAAAAATGCAGACACAAAGGAGATTATGCTAGGTGTTAGTTGTTTTATTCCCCCCCACACACTTACTTTTTTGTTCTAGAAACATATATTCATGATAACTGACCTATGTAAAGGTGATGCTGTCCACTGGGTGAAAGCATTACTTTAACCCAGTTCCTGAGCAAGAGGAGATACTTGCTGAATGTAAAGGTAGACTTCACTTCCTCTGACAAGCAGGTAATTATTAGGAATGACTGATTCCCAATAATTGCCTGCATAGTCGACCAGTGTAAAGGAGTCTTTAGCCATGGTCAGTTTCATAAGAAATAAGTACATGTATTTTACAAACCACTGAAAACATTAGTACAACTTTGTTAAACATTCAAACTAAAGAAAAATTCCCCCCAGATATACAAAAACCAAAAATGTTACCTGCTGGAGACGGGTGAGGGTGCCATTGGAAAGCGGTGTTGTGGCCTCCTGAGGAGTCACCCACACCCGGTCCAGCTGTGCAGTGACGTGTCTCCTTTCTTCTTCCAGAGCACGAGACAAGAGCTCAAACTGTGCCTCCTGCGCCCTCACTGAGGCCAAGATACTGGCCGGGCTCTCGGACTCGGGCTCATCCATAAAGATTACAATGAGACCCTAAACTAAAAGAGGAGAACAGGCAGAAACAGGAGGGGTAGAAAGAGGGAGTGAGGGCAGAGAGGAGGACGGAGGCGAGGGGGAGGAACAGGGGGAGAAACCATATTAAAACCAGTAAGAGACAGTCCCACAAACCAAAGAAAATTCCACTCCTGGCTGAATGCAGTCAATACTAAAGGCAGATATCAGCTGTATATTTTGCCCTATGTTATAGCTGCCCATACTACAAGTAGCCAAAAGGGACACAAAAAAGAAAAAAAGCTATACAGTTTTGTTACTAGGAGCCCTGATAGAATACACAAGATACACAGATGAGCTCATGAGCACCATGCTCCCATGCCACCCAATGTGCAGCGACGTGTATATGTGCATACAAAGACAGCAGCCTGTTAATTACCACCAGGAGGGGCAAAGACTATGCTAATGTATACACTGAATTACTATAAAGGGCCAGTCCACAGAGTTTTTTTTGGCTCCGATTAGAGAGTTTCTGCCTCAAAATCAGCTCCAAAAATGCCCCAAAACAGCCTCCCACTCATTTAAAATGGGAAGCGGCACTAAAAAAGAAGCATGGAGAAAAAGAACCAGCATGCCCTAAATTAGGGCAGAATCAGCACTGAATCTCCCAGGGAAAAAAATAAAAAAATTAGCTCCATGCAAGGCTGTGCGTTTTTTTTGGTGCAAATCTGCATCAAAGACTTGAAAAATCCTAGCAGAACCAGTCTACATTTTCAGTTTCAAGCAGGTTTTCCAAAATCAGTAGTGCAAACTGGTCCTACGGATCCGAAAAAAAAAATAAGGATTTCGTTCGTGTGCATTCCGTTTTTTTGCAGAACAGAACAGCTGGCCCCTGATAGAACAGTACTATCTTTGTCCGTTATGCGGACAATAATAAGACTTGTTTTATCTTTGAACGGATCGTAAAAACGGAAACAGAATGCACACGGAGTACCTTCTTTTTTTGCGGACCCATTGAAATGAATGGTTCCGTATACTGAATGCAAAAGACGGCCCGTATACTGAACGCAAAATACGTTCGTGTGCATGAGCCATAAGGCCTCTTTCACAAGGGCATCGCGTGTGAGGGCTGGTCAAGATGCGGGTGCGTTGCGGGAAAATGCGTGATTTTTCTGCGTGAGTGCAAAGTATTTTAATGCAATTTGCACGCACGTGAGAAAAATGGGTATGTTTGGTACCCAGACCAGAACCTCTTCACAGAAGTTCGGGTTTGGGTTCAGTATTCTGTAGATTTTATTATTTTCCCTTATAGCCTTTGGTTATAAGGGAAAATAAAAGCATTCTTAATACAGATTGCTAAGCTAAATAGTGATCGAGGGGATTAAAAAAAAAAAAAAAATCCCCTCACTCACTTGATCGCGCAGCCCGGCTCGTCTTCTTTCTTTTTCTTTGAGGACCTTCTATCTTCATTCAGCAGGACCCGCGCTGACGTCACCGCGCTCACCACGTGGTCATTTTCCTTACAGATCCTCAAAGACGACGAGCCAGGCTGCGAGATCAAGTAGATGAGGTGATTTTTTATTATTTTTTAACCCCCTCCATCACTATTTTACTTAGCATTCTTAATACAGAATGCTATTATTTTCCCTTATAACCATGTAATAAGGGAAAATAATAAAGATCGGGTCCCTATCCCGATAGTCTCCTAGCAACTATGCATGAAAATCGTACTGCATTCGCACTTGCTTGTGATTTTCACCCAGCCCTATTCACTTCTATGGGGTCGGCGTTGCGTGAACATAGCAGCAAGCTCTATATTGTGTGTTTTTTCATGCAACGCACAAGTGATGTGTAAAAATCACCGCTCACATACACAGTCCCATTGAAGTGAGTGGGTCCAGATTCAGTGAGGGTGCAATGCGTTCACCTCACTCACTGTACCCGCGTGGAAAACTTGCCCGTGTAAAAAGAGCCCAAGTGTCTGATGTATTCTCTCAGAGCTTCTAGCTGCCAAATGGTAAATATTTTTTTGTGCTCTATTGGCCATTATAGTATGGGCATGTAGCTATAATATGATGCTCTTATAAACACCAGCTGTGACAGATCCGCAAAAAAAATTCTAAATAAAATACTGAATAACTTTGCAAATATTCTGTGTTTATTATCCATTCAACTGCAAATTTTGCTGGTTTTTTAAGAGCAGATAAATTACAGTTATAGCTAGGCTTTAAAGAGGACCTTTCATTTATTTTATTTTTTTGTTTAAGTACCTTAGGGCTCCATTCAGACGTCCACACTAGGGGTCTGGATCCGTTCCGCAATTATGTGGAATGGGTGCGGACCCATTAATTTTTCAATGGGGACGGAAAAGATGCAGACAGCACACAGTGTGCTGTCCGCATTTCCAGTCCGCGGCTCCGTTAAAAAAAAAAAAATAGAACATGTCCGATTCTTGTCCGTAGCTGTGGACAAGAATAGGCATTTCTATTGGGGTGCCAGCCCAGTGTTTTGCAGATCCGCAAAACACTGCGGACGTGCGAGTGGACCCTAAGGCTACTTTCACATTAGCGTTTTTTGCGGATCAGTCACGGATCTGCAAAAACGCTTCCGTTACTATAATAGAACCGCATGCATCCATCATGAATGGATTCGGTTGTATTGTCTTTTATAGCCATGGCAGATCCGTCATGAACACCACTGAAAGTCAATGTGGGAAGGATCCGTTTTTTCTGCTTGCAGCGTTATTCTGTCCGCGATGGGAGTGCAACCAAACCAAAGGGAATGCATCTTGGTGTATTCCGTTTAGTTTTGTCCAGTTCAGTTTTGTCCCCATTGACTATGACGGATCTCAAGAACAGAATTGAAAACACTAATGTGAAAGTAGCCTTACTTGCAGGGTATGCTCCGCTAAGGCTGCCATCCTTTTTTTTTTCAAATACCCTAGCTTGTCCCCTTGCAGTTTTCATGCCCAGTATGTTAATACTCATCATCGTTTAAGGGAGGCGGAGATGCTAGGGTTTCTCAATGGGCGTCTCCTTCTCCCTGGCTGTGGCACAGTCCAGGCGCAGTGGACCGCGTGAAACACAGGGAGAAAAAAACAGCTTACGTTCTCCCTGCTTTGTGCCGCCACCTCCACCATGTACAGCTGCTCAGCGTTAACATACTGGGCGTGTAAACTGCACGGGGGAGGGCACACAGGCAAGCAAGGGGTATTTGAAGAAAAAAAAAAACAATCATGGCAGCATCAGTGGAGCGTACACCGCAAGCAAAAAGGTGCTTCATTATAAAATAAAAATAAAAGAATTAAAAGATTTTAGTCCTCTAATTATCAGTGCCAACTATAGACCAGGAATGAAAATCAAGAAGTTCAAAGAGCAGACATTTTTAAAGTTGGTCAACAATTAAATGTAACCAGTCACCAGTTTCATTCTGCCCTAATCAGAGCTAGCATGATACAGTGTCAGGCTCCCTTATTACAGTACTAAGTTTCACTCTGGAAGGCTTTTGCATTTGAGCAGCACAGTGGCTCAGTGGTTAGCACTGGCCCCTTAGGTTTGAATCCGACCAAAGCCAACATTTGCATGGAGTTTGTATGTCCTCCTGGGTATTTTGCTTTCCTTCCACACTCCAAAGACCTATTGATAGGGAAGTTAAGCCTCATTCACACGTCAGTGTTCGGTCAGTGATTTCCATTAGTGATTTTGAGCCAAAACCAGGTGTAGCTCTAAACACAGAACAGGTGCAGATCTTTCCCTTATACCTTATGTCTGCGGAGGCTCCAATCCTGGTTTTGGCTCAGAATCACTGATGGGAAAACACTGACGTGTGAATGAGGCTTTAGATTGTGAACTGCACTGGGGACAGAAGTGATAGAATATGTTGGCACTATACAAGTAAAACAAATAAACTTGAAATAGTCAAAAACCCCTTTAAGCTCTTTAAAATGTTGGGTTCATCCAACTAGGGGGTTTGGTTTAGTGACAGAGGCATGATTTAAGACAAAACAATGTGAGCAAAAATTGCCTCAGAATTTTGTGCCCCTTTAGCTGGCAGTGGATGCGCCAAATTTATGTATATGCACTAGCCTCTACATAACTTCAGAGTATTCACCGTCAGTCTAAATCTACACCAGCTCCCTTTCTGGTGTTAGATTTAGACCAGAGATGATGAACCTGCGGCCCTCCAGCTGCTGCAAAACTACAACTCACAGCATGCGCTAATAGCTGTAGGCTGTGCTGGCAATTGTAGTTTTGCAACAGCTGGAGGGCCACAGGTTGGGCATCCCTGATTTAGACCAGTTTCTAACTAAAACAGGCATAGAAAATAATAAATGAGATGGGCCTGCCGACCCACCCCCACCTCACTTTTTTTTTTTTTTTTAGACCTGGCGTGATATACGCCAAAAAGTCGAGTATCTGTTTATAAATGACCCCGTAAGTTTACACTTAGATGCTGGCTATTTTTAAAACTAGACTCACTCTCTAAAACGTTATAGCCTTTCAGAGTAAAGCTCTAATGAGGGAGCCCAACACTCTTTCTGCTTTAACCAGGACAGCGTGAAACTAACTAAAGACAGGTTCATTTTAAAGTTAGTAAGAATACAGAGGAAATGTATAATAATATTGTGAAAATAATGGGAGAGAAAAAACAGTGGCCCAGATTTACTAATCCTATAATGGCATAAAAACTTAGACAGGCTATCTAGCCCAGGAATCAACAACCTAGAGCACTCCATCTGCTGTGAAACTAATACTCCCAGCATGCACATTTACCCAGCTCTCCTTTTAACTTCCATACAATTAATAGGAGGATTTTGAGAACTGTACTTTCAGAACAGTTGTAGTGCAGGAGGTTGCCAACCTCTAGGCTAGGCCTTCACCAGATTTATCACAGTGGCTCAGGCTGGATGATAAATGTGATGCAGGGACAGTGACATCTGTCTAGCTATACACCAACTATGAATGCTTATTTTGAGACAGAATTTTAAACAATTGTGGTGCAAAATGGCACATCCCAAGTCACGTCCTTTTTCTCTTGAAGTTCCCCTTTTTGTGCAAGTCGGGGGGGGGGAAAAAAACAAAAAACCTAGTTGCACTAATTTCTGCCACTTTTTAGACACATTTTAGATGGAGACATTAGTAAACATGGGCCATACATAGGCCGGTAGACTTCTCTTTTAACCAAAAAGTAATGAAATAAACTTTGCTTATAAAAGAGAAAGGCTGTTTATCAATATAAATTAATGTTGCCATGATCATAGTTAACTTATTTAACAAAACAAACATCAGAAAATATACACACAAATTTTTTTTTATGATTAATTGAACATTTTCCTACAATTATTGAATTACCGTATTTTTCGCTTTAAGACGCACCCCAGATTTTAGAAGAAGAAAATAAGAAAAAAAAATATTTTTCATCAGACTTCATATCAGATCCTCAAATCAGAACCCCATAAATATCAGGATATTATACCGGACGCCAATATCAGCCCTCCATGTCAGAACTCCATCAGACCTCAGATCAACCCTTAAAGATAATACCTCCATCAGACCTCAGATCAGAATAAAATAAAAAGCGCTTACCTCTCCTGCGCAGCGGCTTCTCTTCATCTCCGGCAGAAGTCACTCTCCTCTTCTCCGGCTGGCGCTGCACTGTCACCTGACAGCGTGCAGCATCAGGTCATAGCACGCGCACTACGTCCTGACGCTGTACGAAATCAGGAAAGTGCAGCACCGGCCCCAGCAGACGACCAGTATCGGAAGCGCTTGCACCCAGCGAGTATCGGAAGCCCTTCTCGACTCCTAATGCATACTAGTGAGCACTTCCATAATAGAAGCGCTCACAAGTATTCGCTTTATAAGACGCACTGCAAATTTCCCCTCACTTTTGGGGGGGGGGGGGGGGGGACGATGTCTTATAAAGCTAAAGATACGGTATTCCTTTGTTAATGATCTGTAGGATGCGCTTATCTTGCATGAATCGTGATGTGCAGGATAAGAGCGTACATAGTGCATGCATGGGATACAACAATACAAGGACAAACTCAACAGTGGCCCAGAACCCGATAGATATGTGCTGCATACTTTAGAAAACAGCAACTGACAACTGTAGAAGTATTTCCACCAGCTTCAGCTTCTTTTAAATGGGAGTACCATACTTTTATGCAGGTAATATACTAGATAGAAAATATAATTTTTTCAGCAGGATATTACAGGACCACCGCAAACACCTTCTATGCCGCTGACTGCGGCATAGAAAGGGTTAATCTGCCAGCATCACCAGGCTCACACCACTCCTGTGCCCTCCTGATCAGCATGACGTAGTAGTATGTGAAATTGCAGGAAGTCACTTCCCACTATGACGTAATATTATGTCATAAGTCATGAAGGGATTAAAAAAAACTTTTGATGATGTAATCTTTAATTTTCCATGTCAATATCTACATGTAAACAAAAAAACTAAATCCTGCAGGTTTTCACACTGGACACTATGCCTGATAATGGGCACCACATCTTGTCTGTAGAGATCACTTCATTGCAGTTACCTGCTTGTCTGTCATTCTAATCCTGCCTATAATGATATCACCTCTATGTAAAGACAAGACAGGATCCACCATTCACAATAGGTGATTGTCAGAACTTTATTTTTCCTTGTACAATGACCTCTGAACAAGTCACATAGCATGCCTAGAAACCTCTCTCATGTAAGTCAACAAGGATATCTCCAGGCTATTGTGTCTACGGACCATGTGGTTGCCGTAAAGCAATTTTCTTAATGCCTTATAGAATAGCTCAGGCAAGATAGCAGCCCCCATAATCATGTTCAGGAAACAGAATAAATAAATCTGCAACCAGAAAATAAAAACAGATTAGAAAAAAAAAGATGTATGTCGCTATCCGGTTTTAACTGGTAGATACATATTTGGTGACATTTCCTTTATTGCTTTCTAAATGCTGTTAAGAACAGCTCAAAGAAAATGGCAGCCCCATAACATCATTCAGGACAGTGGTGCCCAACCATTTTTCGTCTGATGGCCGCACTAGATTTCGAGGGCCGGAACCAGGTAGCTTTGCCAGAAAGAAATGTAAACAGAGGGCACGTGTGAGCATTCTAAAATACATAATACCTAGGCCTTTAAATCTGCGTTTGGAGCCTCTGTTGCAGATTCTGTCAAAAAACAGACAAAAAAGCCTTGCAGCGCTCCAGATGGCGACCAAAATGGTCGCCAACGCGACTTACAATTGCAAAATGGCAACAAGACTTTAAAGTCTTGTCGCCATTTGCGCCTAGACCCTCAGCCGCTTTAAGAAATTTTATCCAGCAGACACGCTGCTGGGTGTAGATCCGCCCGCCCCTCACACCACCCGGCATAGAGGGTGGGCGGGGCTTGGGCTCCCGCTTTAAGCAATTTCCAGTCTCCCGGCTGTCGCTCGCGTGGTCACCACCCATTCACGTGTATTCGCTACTGCATGAACAAAGCTTGTTTCTATTGAACGGTTGTGAGTCTCCTCCTGTTTCCTGCTCGCTGATTCGCTTGTGAGTGTGATGGGGGGGGGACAAGTGTCGCCTGTGTGTTGTTCCAGGTGGCGTGCACATAGATCCTGAGAAGGGAACTGGCCATGTTATGTACTGGGTGAGTGTTTGCTGTGTGACAACTTTGCAAATAAAGTTGCATGTTCTCGTGAAGGGACGTGCTTGTAGTGGCCTACACAGTGTACATGGGCGCTGACCAGTCCACACAAACCTTTATCTTAAAAATGGAACTCCCTCTCTTTCCTCTTGCCACACTGCATCAAATTGAAGATGTCTGCTTGCTGTTGGTGAATGCAGACACTCATGCTTATATCCAAAACCTGCAATCCAGTAGTAAACACCATGCTTTATCTACAATGATATTGTAACGGAACCTCAGCTGTAATAAGTAGAAGGTTAAGATAGTTTTCAGTGTCCCAGTGGCTGACTGCAAGCAGAGAGTTTGAAAATAGTGAGGTAGTAACACACAGTGAATAAATGCATATGTACAGAGGCTGAGAACCCATCCTGGTGACAGAGCTGTGGGTTTGTTACAATGCGTCAGTGTAGCTTGGTGCTGTACTCCTGGTGAGGATAAGAGGGGTTGTACCCCGGCGCCTCTTTATGGCTAAAATGTTGGAGAGGAGAACATAGCTTCCAAATCTAAATTAACTTGCTATAGGCCTCTTGCACACGACCATATGTGTTTTGCGTTCCGCAAAAACAAATCCACAAAAAATACGGATGACATCCATGTGCATTGTCTTTTATTTTTTACTATTATTGTATGTATTTTAAATTTGGCGACTAAAAAAAAAATGTATTTGGCTCCTAAATTTTTCAGGTTAGGAGCCAATGGCTCCTTGATATTTTTTTTAAGTTTCGAGCACTGCGTTGTATTCTGCACTTGTGTGTCTGGTAAAAAGACAGGATCCCGAACAGAAACTGAACGGATCCCATCACAGTTGGTGGAGTCTATTCAGCTTCTTCCCTCTGGGGTGACAGGCGGAAAGGGGAGCAGGGTCACTAGTGAGGTGATAGAAAGTAGATGGAAGCAGGGTCACTAGTGGGGCGACAGGAGACGAGGGAAGCAGGGTCACTAGTGGGGCGACAGGAGACGAGGGAAGCAGGGTCACTAGTGGGGCGACAGGAGACGAGGGAAGCAGGGTCACTAGTGGGGTGACAGAAGGAGGAGGAGGGAGCAGGGTCTCTAGTGGGGTGACAGGAGGAGAGCGGAGCAGGGTCACTAGTGGGGTGACAGGAGGAAAGGGGAAGCAGGGTCACTAGTGGGCTGACAGAAGGAGGTGGCAGCAGGGACACTAGTGGGGTAACAGGTGAGGAAAGCAGGGACACTAGGGGGGTGACAGGAGTAGGTAGGAGCAGGGTCCATAGTGGGGTCACAGGAAGAGGGGGGAGCAGGGTCACTAGTGGGGTGACAGGAAGAGGGGGGAGCAGGGTCAGTATTGTAGCGATAGTAGGAGGGGGAAGCAGGTTCACCGGGGACCAGTCACATGAGTCCAAGCTCCTTACCTCTCCAGCGGACCTGTTAAGTTGCCCAAGGTCCCCCAGCAGCATGCTCTGCTAGACTGCTCTACAGCCTCCACGGCAGCCGGACCCTCCTCCTTCAAGCTCCCGCCGGCTTCCCCTTCCTGACTCAACGTGTATGCGCTCATTCCAACTAATAACAAAGCTCCTTGCTGTAAGGAGCTTTGTCATTGTTTATTTTAAAGGCACAGGCAGCATCGCTGCGCTGCCTGTTCCATTCACATCGCTGATGAATTTGGGGAAGAAGTCTAAAAGGCGTACAGTATTGTTACGCCTTAGACTTTTTTCCAGGGAGTCTCACGGGCCCCGTAACAGAGCTCCGCGAGCCGGATATGGCCCGCGGGCCGTAGGTTAGGCACCACTCATTCAGGAAATAGAAACACGCATCCTCTTTGTTTTTAATTTCTGATTGCAGATTTGTTCTATCTGGTTTTAACACATTTCCACAATATCAATATCTCGCACTGTAGGCCATTATGTTTACTAGATGCGATATTGCTAATTTTTTTCCTGATCCGCTGTGCTCCCTGTTCCGTTTTGGCGCCTTGTATGGTAATAAACAGCATCAGTACAGCAAGGAGGAGGAGCTTTTCTCAGGGGGCGTTTCCTTCTCCCTCGCTGTGAGCTGTCCAGTCACAGCCAGGAGAAGGAGACACCCCCTGAGAAAAGCCTCCCTGTATCGATATTACGGATTAGCATACAGCGTGCCAAAACAGAACAGGGAAACATCGGTGCAATAGAGCAGCAGATCAGAAAAAAATTAGCACTATCAAATCTAGTAAACATACGCACTACAGTGTTATACTGTATGGGGCGGTGGGCCACAAGGAGGAATTGTACTATATGGGGGCCACAAGAACACATACTGTATGAGGCGGAGATATTATACTATATGGGGGCCACAAGAAGACATACTGCATGGGGCGGCTGGGGCCAAGGCGACTTTATGCTGCATAGGGCAGGCAACATGGTAAAATAAACCCCCCCCCCCCCCTCACCAAATCAGTATAGGGTCTCTTTGTTGTCCCCATACAGTAGTCTCGTTGTTGCGTTGCTCCTGTATGGGGGGGCAACAGGGAGACATTATACTGCCCCCCCCCCCCCCATCTCCTTCTGTTGGGTAAAGCTGAAGAGCCCCATGCAGGGGCTGCTGATGGGCCTCAGCGGTTCTAGGCAGGAAGAGAGGACCACTATCTTATACCTCCTCCTCCTCCGCTGTCACACTTCTCCTGCCTTGGACTGTGGCAGGACAGAACTAGGAGAACTCCCCAAGAGAGACCTGCATAGCCCCTCTCACTTGCTGCTGTGCAGCCATTTCTTGATTTTGGTGGGCAGGTTAGGGCGAAATAGGAGCGAGAAGGATGCGGCTGCTGCGGGGACTAACATGTGCCCCCGGTGTTGACAGATAGCCGGGGTCCAGAATCAGAGGTCCCCAGTGCTCCCAACTTTGTCCTTCCAGGCTCTTTGGGAGTTCTATGGACTCGATGCTGCAGCAGGTACGGGGCCACTTTGGTGGGCAGGGTCATGGGGAAATAGGAGCAAGGAAGATGCGGCCGCTTTGCATCATCGGAAAATAAAATGTAAATCAGCCAAGACGCTCAAAAAAAACAAAAACAAAAAAATAAAAAAGAGGAACTGTGGACCTCTACAACCTGGTACATCCTTGGGAGCAGTATCCTAGAGCATAAAGGTACAATGAGGGTAATTTATTTCTGGTGCAGATTGTGGTGCAAAGGTTATTTGCGCCGCAAAATCTTTAACTTTTCCCCACTCACGCCAGGACTGAAAAAAGTGGGCATGGCATGGGCAGGGAAGGGGACAGGCCGTTTCATTCATCATTTTCTACGCCTGTTTTCGGCGTCCAAAATGGTCTAAATGTAAGCCAGCGCCTCTACATAACTTTGGAGGATCCCCCACCAGCGCAGGGGCTTATTAAATGGAGTATTTCACCTAATCTGAGCGTTTTAGACCACTCAGATCAGGTTATAGACTCTTTGCCCCTCAATACTACAGTACCTTTCTTTTATGTGTCCCTCGTCCAGATGATGAAAAAGGCACTTAAAACGTATTTAAGGCTGGCTTCAAACGCCAATTAAACCCGGACGGGAGCAGTCCGTGGTAATGAGGCCTGGATTTGGTCTTTACAGCAGGAGCACATGACGTCATTGGTTGCTATGACACCGTGCGCTACCTGCCGCCGTTGCACTACAGTAATAATACACTGGTATAGATCATACCAGTGTATTACTGTAGTGCAGCGGCGGCAGAGAGCGCACGGTGTGCTAGCAACCAATAAAGCCATGCGCTCCTGCTGTAAAGACCAAATCCAGCCCGCATTACCACGGACTGCTAACGTCCGGGTTTAACGGACATGTGAAGACAGCCTAAAAGAGCTTCTGAAGGTGCCCAGGGGCGGCAGTACTGAGCGATGTGCCCAGAAAAACACACCTCTTTCAGCCCTCTGTCCCATTACCTCCTCCAGCGAAAGTCCCAAGCGGCACCAGAAGACGGCAGGCCAGACATCTTTAGTTGGGTGGCGCATGTGCACTATGAAAAGCTGTTCCTCTGTCCACAATGAGCAGAGCAGTGCACATGCGTCTGTCAACTAAAGACATTGGCCTGCCGTCTTTTGGTGCCGCTTGCGACTTTCGCCGGAGGAGGCTTTAGGACAGAGGGCTGGCCAGATGGCTGAAAGAGGTGTGTTTTTTTTACATACGTTTTAAAAGTGTCTTTTTCATCATGTGGATGAGAGACACAGAAAAGAAAGGTACAGTAGTAATGAGGGGCAAAGAGTCTATAACCTGGTCTAAAACACTCAGATTAGGTAAAAGACTCCCTTTAAGACAGACATCTAAAATGCCAGTCTTAATAAGGTACCCTCTATGTTTATCTATTCAAACAATATGCAGTTTTAAACATCATGGGACAATGCAGCCATGATACCACTCAGGAATTAACATTCTGTCTCCTAACACCTACACCGAGTGAAAACGCATTGTTGTCAGAAAATCTAAATCTGCACTGCAAAAACAAAAAGGTGGTCTTTCCCTTCTGAACCCTGCAGCATACCAAAACAGCAGTTTCTGTCCACGTTTATGACATTTCTGTACCTAAAAAACCTGCCTAGCAATTTAAGGGGTGTGGTTTGTCTCAGATCGTACCATCTGGGCACTGAAACACAAGGTCTGTGAAAAACTTGCAATTTGCACTTTGCAGGGTCCACTGCACATTCATTTCTGCAAAATACTTGGTGTCAAAATGACCACTCCATCCCTTAATACATTGAGGGGGTGTCATTTCTAAAATAGAGCAAGTCCTAGGAGTTCCATTTATTATTTCATTCCAGAGCCTCACGAAATCAGGCCTCATAATTAGAGATGAGCAAATTTCACATTTTTAAATTCGTTCACACTTCCTTTGGTGGTAAAAGCAGAATTGCGTTCTGGATTCCGTTACCACGGACCATAATGCAATTCTAGGACAGAATGCATAACGGAATGCCTTTAGAGGCATTCCGTTATTCATTCCGTCATAATAGAAGTGTATGGGCTGCAAAACAGATCAGTCCCGTTTCAGTTATACACGGGAGTCCTCTCCTGCATAACTGAAACGGGGCGGATCCGTTTTGCAGCTCATAGACTTCTATTATGACGGAATTAATAGCGGAATGCCTCTAAAGGCATTCAGTCATAGAATTGTGTTATGGTCCGTGGAAACGGAATCCAGAACGCAATTCTGCTTTTACCACCAAACGAAGCATGAACAAATTTCATAACATGAAATTCGCTCATCTCAACTCAATGCGTATGGTGCCCTTTTACTCCGTAGTCCTCTCATACGTTCAGGCAAAAGATAAGTGTCACATGTAGGGTGTTTCTAAAACCAGGAAACAGCATAAAGATTCATTTACACGTCAGTGATTTCCCATCAGTGATTGTGAGCCAAAACCAGGATTGGAGCCTCCACAGACATCAGGTATAAGGGAAAGATCTGTGTTTAGAGCCACACCTGGTTTTGGCTGAAAATCACTGAAGGAAATCACTGACGTATGAATGAGGATTAAGAGAACTATTCACACTGACACACGATAGGCATAAGATTACTGGACGCTAAAATTGTGTAACTGTGGAAAAAGCTATTTTAACTTTGTACCATCCGAATTCCAAAATGTCTCTTGGGTCAAAATGCTCTACACCCCTTGAAAATTCCTTGACAAGCATAGTTTCCAAAAAGGGGTCACATTTTGGGGGATTCCACTAGAGGTCGACCGATTATCGGTTTGGCCGATATTATCGGCCGATATTGATGATTTGCACAGTTATCGGTATCGGCCCCTAACCAGGCCGATATACCGATAACTGTGCTCTAACAGAACATTGCCGCGTTGCTCTCAGCGCGGCCATGTTCCCTCAGCAGCACAGGGGAGAAGGAGGCAGTCCCTCCTTCCCCCTGTGCCGCGCTGCCAGTGGAGACTAGAGAAGAGGAGGAGGAGCTGAGGGCGCACTGGCCACCAATGAGAACAGAGGAGGCGGGGCTGAGGGCGCACTGGCCACCAATGATAAGGTTTAAGATATTACAAGCACATTGCCCAGACTCCTGCCTCTGATAGGAGCTGCGATCCGCGGCAACTAACCCCTCAGGTGCCGCACCTGAGGGGTTAATTGCCGCGGATCGCAGCCATCTATCAGAGGCAGGGTCTGGGCAATGTGCTTGTAATATCTTAAACCTTATCATTGGTGGCCAGTGCTTCCTCCCCCCATCCCTTCAGTATTGATATCATTGGTGGCAGTGGCCACAGGGTCCCCCACCTCCTCTCTTCTGATCGGAGCCCCAGCAGTGTAATGCTGGGGCTCCGATCGGTTACCATGGCAGCCAGGACGCTCCTGAAGCCCTGGCTGCCATGGTTCCTGCTGCTGTGTGCCCATAGCAGGGCTGTGGAGTCGGAGTCGGAGTCGGAGTCGAGGAGTCGGAGTCGGAGGCAATTTTGGGTACCTGGAGTCGGAGTCGGAGTCGGCAAAAAATGGACCGACTCCGACTCCTACTAGATTTAAATTGGAATAAAAAAAAATTGGAATAAAAAAAAAAGCAAGTTTAAATGTCCCAATTCAGATAAAGTTATAATTAATTACTTCTCTACTGTAAGAATAAAGGCCAATGCATGCAGTGCGTCACGTTACCGCTAAACAAAGACATTAAGTGACAACTAGACGACTGTTACCCCCAGTTGAGGTTTACTTGTGTTTAAAAATGTTTTAATCAATATGCAAATTCTCTACCTTTGTGCCCAAGGGGCAGGCGCACATGTAGAGTACTGGCAGCACTAGACAGGACTAGGTAGCGAGGAGGAAGAGAGAAAGCTGGCACAGCCTCAGCATAGCCAGACGAGGCTGCTGCCAGCACTCTACACGTGCGCTGCGCAGGAATTCAGCGCTCGGCTAGCCTGAAAAAAAGGCCAGTGCAGTGAATAATAACGAGGGGAACAGCGCTGGGAAGCTGTACTGGCGCGGCTGGGCACAAAGCCGCAGGAGACGCTGCCCCATTGGGCACAAAGATAGTGAATTTGCATACAGATTAAAAATGTTTTTTAAACACAAGTACAGCTTAACTGGGGGTAACATTAGTATAGTTTTATTCCTAATTCTCTGATGAATACCAGTATATATATATCTTTAGCTGGAAAATCAGCCTGTCAGTGTCCCTTTAAGGAGCGGCAATACTTACACTTTCCATTGTCTTGTGGTCTGCTGTTACAGGGAACCCATGGTTATCCTAGCCTCTCACTGATAACTGATTAAGGACTGGAGACACTTGTATAAGTGAAGGGAATGGATAGTCAATAGTTCAAGACTGAAGCTGTAAACCATTTGAAAAACTGCTATCATTCAGCTAAGGCTATAAAACATGTAAACTCAGATTGTTAGCTTAAATTTTAAACATGACTATGGGATTCTACTAGGAAAATCATGTTTTAAAATAAATGCCCCTTCCCCTGCCCCTTCCTGGATCCTCCCACTGCTCTATCTTCAGCAGAAGATCAGCACACAAAGGAGAAGGCAGCAGCTTCTGCTCAACTACCTCTCTGTGCTAGAGAAGATTAGAAGAACTTGGTGGAACAGCTTCGTATTTGCATATTAAATACAGAGGAGTCGGAGTCGAGGAGTCGGAGTCGGAGTCGGAAGTTTCAAAATCTGAGGAGTCGGAGTCGGAGTCGGACAATTTATCTACCGACTCCACAGCCCTGGCCCATAGCACAGGGCAGCAGGGACAGTGTCAGGTCCTATTCACCCTGATAGATTTCAATTAGGGTGAATAGGACAAGGGATGTAAAGAGCCCAGGTTCTACCCCTAGGGGGGGGGAAATAGTAATAAAATAAAAAGTAAAAAAATTTAAAATAGTAAAAAAAACACCAAAATATTAAGTATAAATTAACCCTTTTCCAATTTTACATATAAAATATATAAACAATAAATAAAAAAAACATATCGCCGTGACCAAAAAGTCCAAACTATTAAAATATATTTTTTTTAAAAGCGTCGGACGCCGTAACAGAAAAAAAAAAAAATCCAAAAATTAAAATGCGCAAAATATCGGTATAAAATATCGGCTATCGGCCTGAAAGTTCACAGAATATCGGTATCGGCTCTAAAAAAATCAATATCGGTCGACCCCTAGATTCCACTGTAGGGGTACCTAAGTTTCGTCAAATGTGACGTTGCGGCCAAATTTGCCCTCAAAAAGCCACATCCTTCTCTTCTGACTCTTGCAGTGTGCCCATACGCGGTGTTGCCGTATTCAGAGAAAATCTGATAGGAATTGTTGGGTGCATTTTCTCCCATTACCCCATGTAAAAATGAATAATGTAGAGCTAAATCAGCATTTTCTTGTAAACAAATATAATCTAATCTTTCATTTAAAAAACAAACCAAAAAAATGGTAATTCAAAACACAGAGGAGTCAAATGATTCCATATAATATGCTTTTTAGGGGATTTTACACTTGTACAAGATTAATTGGGCAGTACATAGATTACATAAAATAAAAAACTATGTCCAAAAAGAAAAATATTAACAAAACTTCTGAATCCACCAACCCAGCCTCCCCCCAAATGCAGCCAGTGCACGCCTGAGCTACAGATATTTAGAAAACAGAGCAGGAGGTAAATGGTTCCTGCAAACCTGCAAAGAAGAGTAAGGTATTTTGAAAATAAGTGTCACCCAAAGTATTGATACCCACTGCTCTGAAAAAACTGGTTCCCTTTGAAGTATTGACATGCAGGAGGCATGAGTGTCGCTAAACAGCTGTGGATCTGAAAAGATGTAAGGTAGGTTCCTCCTCTCCCCTTCCAAAAGCATATACGCAGACGTGTCTCAGTTCTCCCCAAGGCTAGAATAATCTCCGAAATCATTCAACAATGATGTTAATCACATGGGGCAGAGAGCTATGTGGGTGAGGGTGTTGGCATACAGTGCAGTTCTGGCATGCATTCTATTTAGCCAGTTCTGACATAGTTTTCTATTTAGCCAGTTTAACCCAGGTGTTCTGCGCAGTGGAAATTATTTAATTAATTTTAGCCAGCGACAAAAAAAAAAATAAAAAAAAAAAAAAAAAAAATATAACACTGCATCCTGAATGCATGTTAGAACTGCACTGTGTGCCAGCACCCTTAGGCCTCATGCACATAGCCATGCACGTATTGTGGCCCACAAACAGCGGGCACACAATATACAGGCACTGGCAGAGTACACAGTTACAGTTGTGTTCAAAATTATTCAACCCCCAATGCTGTAAAGGGTTTTAGGGAATTTAGTGTACATTTGTAATTGTGTTCAGAATGAAATCTTACAAGGACTTTTTAAAGAACCAAATGAAACTAAAATAACATCAATTGTTTTTGTAATACAGTATTAAATGTTTTTTTGTGATTTCTTCATTGACACAATTATTCAACCACTTAAAGACTACCACTCTTAAGAACAGAGGTTCATTCAACAAAATTAGAACTGTTTGGGCCCATGGATCAACGCTATGTTTGGAGGAGGAAGAACAAGGCCTATGAAGAAAAGAACACCTTGCCTACTGTGAAGCATGGCGGGGGGTCAATCATGCTTTGGGGCTGTTTTGCTTCTACAGGTAAGCTTCAGCGTGTGCAAGGTACCATGAATTCTCTTCAGTACCAGGAGATATTGGATGAAAATGTGATGCAGTCTGTCACAAACCTGAGGCTTGGGAGACGTTGGACCTTTCAACAGGACAATGACCCCAAGCATACCTCCAAGTCCACTAGAGCATGGTTGCAGATTAAAGGCTGGAACATTTTGAAGTGGCCATCGCAGTCACCAGACTTTAAGTCCCACCAGAGGTTCTGAATTTAAGAAAGCAGTTGCAGCGTGCAAGCCTAAGAATGTGACTGAACTAGAGGCTTTTGCCCATGAAGAATGGGTGAAGATACCCGTAGATCGCTGCAAGACACTTGTGTCAAGCTATGCTTCACGTTTAAAAGCTGTTATAACTGGAAAAGGATGTTGTACTAAGTACTAAGATTGAATGTCACTTGGGGGTTGAATAAAACTGATAACGATGTGAGCACAGAAAAGACATTTGTGGTTATTTCATTATAAATGTTATGTTATATTTGTCTGACTTACAAGTGCCTCTTTGATTTAACTGTAAACAAGATGACTGAAACGAGCAAAATCAATGACAAACTGGCCAAAACACTCAATTTCAGTGGGGGTTGAATAATTTTGAACACAACAGTATCTGCATGAGGCCTTAGAGGACCATGTTGATAATATTTTCATTTTTACTGCCAAGTGACTGACAAAAAAAAAAAATTATAAAAAAAATAATTAGAGATATATATATATCTCTCTCTCTCTCTCTCTCTCTCTCTATCTCTGTGATAGCACCATCCAAAAATAACAGTGAAGCTGGGTGCAAGGTCCACAACAGGGAATGGGCACTTACCCTACATATATCTAGAAAAAATGGACTGCACTCCAAAAGATATCTAGTAAAAAAAAAAAAGTGCGGTTTTTATTCACCCATAGTGGCGCAGAGTGACGTTTCGGCCCGACATGAGCCTTTCTCAAGCCATTTTTTCTATATAATATATATATATATATATATATATATATATATATATATATATATATATATATATATACACACACACACACACACATCTAAAGAATTATTAGGAACACCATACTAATACGGTGTTGGACCACCTTTTGCCTTCAGAACTGCCTTAATTCTACGTGGCATTGATTCAACAAGGTGCTGATAGCATTCTTTAGAAATGTTGGCCCATATTGATAGGCTAGCATCTTGCAGTTGATGGAGATTTGAGGGATGCACATCCAGGGCACGAAGCTCCCGTTCCACCACATCCCAAAGATGCTCTATTGGGTTGAGATCTGGTGACTGTGGGGGCTATTTTGGTACAGCGAACTCATGGTCATGCTCAAGAAACCAATTTGAAATGATTCGAGCTTTGTGACATGGTGCATTATCCTGCTGGAAGTAGCCATCAGAGGATGGGTACATGGTGGTCATGAAGGGATGGACATGGTCAGAAACAATGCTCAGGTAGCCCGTGGCATTTAAACGATGGCCAATTGGCACTAAGGCAGGGCTCGACAAATCCCAGACGACAAGTGAATGACAAGGGGGGAAGTGAAATGACAAGGGGGGAAAGTGAATGACAAGGGGGGAAGTGAATGACAAGGGGGGGAAGTGAATGACAAGGGGGAAAGTGAATGACAAGGGGGGGAAGAAAGTGAATGACAAGGGGGAAAGTGAATGATCAAGGGAGTGAAGGGGAAAGTGAATGACAAGGGGGGAAAGTGAATGACAAGGGGGGAAAGTGAATGACAAGGGGGGAAAGTGAATGACAAGGGGGGAAAGTGAATGACAAGGGGGGAAAGTGAATGACAAGGGGGAAAGTGAATGACAAGGGGGAGAAAGTGAATGACAAGGGGGGAAAGTGAATGACAAGGGGGGAAGTGAATGACAAGGGGAATGAAAGGGGAAGTGAATGACAAGGGGAAGTGAATGACAAGGGGGGAAAGTGAATGACAAGGGGGGAAAGTGAATGACAAGGGGGGAAAGTGAATGACAAGGGGGGAAAGTGAATGACAAGGGGGGAAAGTGAATGACAAGGGGGGAAAGTGAATGACAAGGGGGGAAAAGTGAATGACAAGGGGGAAAGTGAATGACAAGGGGGGAAAGTGAATGACAAGGGGGGAAAGTGAATGACAAGGGGGGAAAGTGAATGACAAGGGGGGAAAGTGAATGACAAGGGGGGAAAGTGAATGACAAGGGGGGAAAGTGAATGACAAGGGGGGAAAGTGAATGACAAGGGGGGAAAGTGAATGACAAGGGGAAGGTGGAAGTGGAAATGACAAGGGGGGAAAGTGAATGACAAGGGGGGAAAGTGAATGACAAGGGGGAAAGTGAATGACAAGGGGGAAGGGAAGAAGTGAATGACAAGGGGGGAAAGTGAATGACAAGGGGGAAAGTGAATGACAAGGGGGAAAGTGAATGACAAGGGGGGAAAGTGAATGACAAGGGGGGAAAGTGAATGACAAGGAGGGGAAAGTGAATGACAAGGGGGGAAAGTGAATGACAAGGGGGGAAGTGAATGACAAGGGGGGAAAGTGAATGACAAGGGGGGAAAGTGAATGACAAGGGGGGAAAGTGAATGACAAGTGGGGGAAAGTGAATGACAAGGGGGGAAAGTGAATGACAAGGGGGGAAAGTGAATGACAAGGGGGGAAAGTGAATGACAAGGGGGAAAGTGAATGACAAGGGGGGAAAGTGAATGACAAGGGGGGAAAGTGAATGACAAGGGGGGAAAGTGAATGACAAGGGGGGAAAGTGAATGACAAGGGGGGAAAGTGAATGACAAGGGGGGAAGTGAATGACAAGGGGGGAAGTGAATGACAAGGGGGAAGTGAATGACAAGGGGAAAGTGAATGACAAGGGGGAAAGTGAATGACAAGGGGGGAAGTGAATGACAAGGGGGAAAGTGAATGACAAGGGGGAAAGTGAATGACAAGGGAGGGAAAGTGAATGACAAGGGGAGAAGTGAATGACAAGGGGGGAAAGTGAATGACAAGGGAGGGGAAAGTGAATGACAAGGGGGAAAGTGAATGACAAGGGGGGAAAGTGAATGACAAGGGAGGGAAAGTGGAATGACAAGGGAGGGGAAAGTGAATGACAAGGAGGGGAAAGTGAATGACAAGGGGGGAAAGTGAATGACAAGGGGGGGAAAGTGAATGACAAGGGGGGGGGGGAGTGAATGACAAGGGGGGGGGAAGTGAATGACAAGGGGGGGGGGGAAGTGAATGACAAGGGGGGGGGAAGTGAATGACAAGGGGGGGGGGGGGGAAGTGAATGACAAGGGGGGGGAAAGTGAATGACAAGAGGAGGAAAGAGCTGGACGTTGTAGTGATGCAGGGACTGCAGAGGCTGAGTGCCAGCTGAGGGTTGTAGTGCTCAGTAAAATGTCAAGGTGCCCGCTGTGTTTGTGCCCTCCGGACCCCTCTGCCCTCTCCTCCGGACCCCTCTGCCCTCCCCTCCGGACCCTGTAATTCTTGTAAGGGTTTCCACATGTCATGGCGGCCGCAAGTGGCGATCACTTGGACGCTGGCAGCGTCTGACGTGTCATATAACCTATTGAAGAGGGGAAGCATTATGGGGGGCCCTATATACTTGCACATTATGGGGGGCACTATGGAGAACAGGGGAAGGAACACTATAGGGGCATCTACTGGGGGCCCTATGTACTGGCATGCATTATTGGGGGCTCTATGGAGTAGTGGGGGGGGGGGAAGCACTATGGGGGCTTTATGACGCGGCTCCACCTGGCTCCTAACTTTTTTAGCTGGCTCCTAGATTCCAAGGAAATTTGTCAAGCCCTGCACTAAGGGGCCTAAAGTTTGCCCAGAAAACATCCCCCACACAATTACACCACCACCACCAGCCTGCACAGTGGTAACAAGGCATGATGGATACATGTTCTCATTCTGTTTATGCCAAATTCAGACTACCATTTGAATGTCTCAACAGAAATCGATACTCAGACTGCCCGTCTGGCACCCACAACCATGCCACGCTCAAAACTGCTTAAAGGGAATCTGTCACCACCTTTGAGCCCTGTCAGCTAAACATATGCTGATGTTCAGGGTCTCATTAGCATGCCTAATGTGGGCTGATCTATCCGATTAGTAGCGTTATTTTGTCAAAAAACAGGTTTTACTAACCTGTCAAACATATAAGGTGCCCAAGGGGAGGTCCAGCGATGCAGGGTGCCCGGCCGTAGTCATCGCTGTATGTGCCCAGCGCCGCCTCCTAATGCTCTGTACCGCCTCTCCCTCTCTGCCCCTCCTCCTGCTTTAAGCGCTGGCTCGTGCAGACTTCTTGGATCAGCTTCTTCAAGTGAAGTCCGCACGCGCCTTATGCACACGTGCCAGCGCTTACAGCAGGAGGAGGGGGAGCGAGGGAGGGAGAGGCGGCACAGAGCATTAGGAGGCGGCGCTGGGCACATACAGCGATGACTGCGGCCGGGCACCCTGCATTGCTGGACCTCCCCCTTGGGCACCTTGTATGTTTGATTGACAGGTTAGTAAAAACGTTTTTTTGACAAAATAACACTACTAATCGGATAGATGCAGGCATGCTAATGAGACCCTGAACGTCAGCATATGTTTAGCTGACAGGGCTCAAACGTGGTGACAGATTCCCTTTAAATCACCTTTCTTTCCTATTCTGACATTCAGTTTGGAGTTCAGGAGATTGTCTTGACCAGGACCACACCCCTAAACGCATTGAAGCAACTGCCATGTGATTGGTTGACTAGATAATTGCATTAATGAGAAATAGAACAGGTGTTCCTAATAATTCTTTAGGTGAGAGATGGGGGGGATTTCTGTGGCCGACACCCTGTCGGGGAGGGGTCTGTGGCCGACACCCTGTCGGGGAGGGGTCTGTGGCCGACACCCTGTCGGGGAGGGGTCTGTGGCCGACACCCTGTCGGGGAGGGGTCTGTGGCCGACACCCTGTCGGGGAGGGGTCTGTGGCCGACACCCTGTCGGGGAGGGGGTCTATGGCCGACACCCTGTCGGGAGGGGTCAGTGGCCGACACCCTGTCGGGAGGGGTCTGTAGGCCGACACCCTGTCGGGGAGGGTCTGTGGGCCGACACCCTGTCGGGAGGGGTCTGTGGCCGACACCCTGTCGAGGGAGGGGTCTGTGGCCGACACCCTGTCGGGAGGAGGGTCTGTGGCCGACACCCTGTCGGGAGGGGTCTGTGAGCCGACACCCTGTCGAGGAGGGGTCTGTGGCCGACACCCTGTCGGGAGGGGTCTGTGGCCGACACCCTGTCGGGGAGGGGTCTGTGGCCGACACCCTGTCGGGGAGGGGCTGTCTGTGGCCGACACCCTGTCGGGAGGGGGCTGTCTGGCCGACACCCTGTCGGGGAGGGGGCTGTCTGTGGCCGACACCCTGTCGGGGAGGGGGCTGTCTGTGGCCGACACCCTGTCGGGGAGGGGGCTGTCTGTGGCCGACACCCTGTCGGGGAGGGGGCTGTCTGTGGCCGACACCCTGTCGGGAGGGGGCTGTCTGTGGCCGACACCCTGTCGGGAGGGGGGGCTGTCTGTGGCCGACACCCTGTCGGGGAGGGGGCTGTCTGTGGCCGACACCCTGTCGGGAGGGGCTGTCTGGCCGACACCCTGTCGGGGAGGGGGCTGTCTGTGGTTGACACCCTGTCGAGAGGGGGGTGGGCCGTCTGTGGCTGACACCCTGTCGGGGGGGGGGCTGTCTGTGGCTGACACCCTGTCGGGGAGGGGGGGGGGGCTGTCTGTGGCTGACACCCTGTCGGGGGGGGCTGTCTGTGGCTGACACCCTGTCGGGGGCCTGTCTGTGGCTGACACCCTGTCGGGGAGGGGTCTGTGGCTGACACCCTGTCGGGGAAATATAGAATATATGTTAGAATATACTGTTGGATCCGAGATTTCACGATCTAACTCAGATCCGACAGTATATTTTTACAGAGGTGTTCACATAGTGATGGGGACGCTTGAAGTTAAAATATACTGAGAAGTCTGTATATACCAGCCCCCTGCTGCCTGGCAGCATCTGAACAGTGTCCGTTGAGTGTGTGCCAAATGCTCTGTGCGCCGCGCATGTAACATAGTATATAAGGCCGAAAAAAGACATTTGTCTATCCAGTTCGACCTGTTTCCTGCAAGTTGATCCAGAGGAAGGCAAAAAACCCCTGTGAGGTAGAGCCAATTTTCCCCACTTAAGGGGAAAAAATTGCTTCCCGACTCCAATCAGGCAGTCAGAATAACTCCCTGGATCAACGACCCATCTTTAGTAGCTATAGCCTGAAATATTATTACGCTCCAGAAATACATCCAGGCCCCTCTTGAATTCCTTTATTGTACTCACCATCACCACCTCCTCAGGCAGAGAGTTCCATAGTCTTACTGCTCTTATCGTGAAGAACCCTTTTCTATGTTTGTGTACAAACCTTCTTTCCTCCAGACGCAGAGGATGTCCCCTCGTCACAGTCACAGTCCTGGGGATAAATAGATGATGGGAGAGATCTCTGTACTGACCCCTGATATATTTATACATAGTTATTAGATCTCCCCTCAGTCGTCTTTTTTCTAAAGTGAATAACCCTAATTTTGATAACCTTTCAGGGTACTGTAGATCCCTCATTCCAGTTATTACTTTAGTTGCCCTCCTCTGAAACCTCTC
This sequence comes from Bufotes viridis, assembly GCA_033119425.1. Taxonomy (NCBI): domain Eukaryota; kingdom Metazoa; phylum Chordata; class Amphibia; order Anura; family Bufonidae; genus Bufotes; species Bufotes viridis. The sequence continues at coordinate 125,829,809 of CM065594.1, forward strand.
TAGCTCTGCTATGTCTGCCTTGTTCACGGGAGCCCAGAACTGTACACAGTACTCCATGTGTGGTCTGACTAGTGATTTATAAAGTGGTAAGACTATATTTTCATTACGGGCATCTATGCCCCTTTTGATGCAACCCATTATCTTATTGGCCTTAGCAGCAGCTGCCTGACACTGGTTTTTACAGCTTAATTTGTAATTTATTAAAATTCCTAGATCCTTTTCCATGTCAGTGTTACTGAGTGTTTTACCATTTAGTATGTACGGGTGACTTGCATTATTCCTTCCCAGGTGCATAACTTTACATTTGTTAGTGTTAAACCTCATCTGCCATTTCTCTGCCCAAGCCCCCAATCTATCCAGATCCCTCTGTAGCAGAAAACTGTCCTCTTTAGTGTTAATTACTTTACACAGTTTAGTGTCATCTGCAAAAATTGATATATTACTGTGCAAGCCTTCTACAAGATCATTAATAAATGTATTAGAGAATAGGGCCCAATACTGAACCCTGAAGTACCCCACTAGTGACCGTGACCCAATCTGAGTGTGTACCGTTAATAACCACCCTCTGTTTTCTATTACTGAGCCAGTTACTTACCCACATACAGATATTTTCTCCTAGTCCAAGTGTTCTCATTTTATATACTAACCTTATGTGGTACAGCGTCAAATGCTTTGGAGAAGTCCAGATATACGACATCCATTGATTCGCCGCTGTCAAGTCTAGAACTTACCTCCTCATAGAAACTGATTAAATTAGTTTGACATGACCGATCCCTCATGAAGCCATGCTGATATGGTGCAATTTGCTTATTTTCATTGACATACTCCAAGATAGCATCTCTTACAAAACCTTCAAACAGTTTACCCACAACAGATGTTAAACTTACCGGCCTATAATTTCCAGGCTCTGTTTTTGGACCCTTTTTGAATATTGGTACCACATTTGCTATACGCCAGTCTGGTGGAACATTCCCTGTCAGTATGGAGTCTGTGAATGTGCAGTTGAATATTCGGCACACACGCACGCACGTCAGGGACACAGGGATTTTATTAGTATAGATTACAGATCTTTTGACAATCATTGACAGACTAACTCAGGTAAACATGCCTAGCTATAATAAACTAGCAAATAAAAAAAAATTACAGTTACAGTTTAACCTATTGCCGACCGCAGGATTGCGTCCTGGCGGCGGTCGGTTTGTTCCTCTTGGACGCGCCGGGGCATCATCTCGCGAGACGCGAGATTTCCTGTGAACGCGCGCACGTTCACAGGATCGCGTCGGCGAGAAGTTAAACTACAGCCTGCCAGCGCTGATCATCATCTGGTATTCGCTGAGGGGCATAGTGAGTCCATGAAAAATTTAACTTTTTGTCAAAAGTTAGCAGAAAGGGAGACTGAGAAAAAACAATAAAAAAAAATCAATTTCCGCTAACTTGTGCCAAAAAAATAAAAAAAATCTTGTATGAACTCGCCATGCCCCTCACCGAATACCTTGGGGTGTCTTCTTTCCAAAATGGGGTCACATGTGGGGTATTTATACTGCCCTGGCATTTTAGGGGCCCCTAAAGCGTGAGAAGAACAATGCGTAAAAATGCCCTCCTAAAAGGTACTCATTGGTTTTAGGGCCCCTTTGCGCATCTTGGCTGCAAAAAAGTGTCACTCATGTGGTATCGCCGTACTCAGGAGAAGTAGGGCAATGAGTTTTGGGGTGTATTTTTACATATACCCCTGCTGGGTGAGAGAAAAATCTCTGTAAATTGAAAACTTTGTATAAAATTTTTAAAAAAGTTGTCATTTACTGAGATATTTCTCACACCCAGCAGGGGTATATGTAAAAATACACCCCAAAACACATTGCCCTACTTCTCCTGAGTACGGCGATACCACATGAGTGACACTTTTTTGCAGCCAAGATGCGCAAAGGGGCCCTAAAACCAATGAGTACCTTTAGGATTTCACAGGACATTTTTACACATTTTGGATTCTCACGCTTTAGGGCCCCTAAAATGCCAGGGCAGTATAAATACCCCACATGTGACCCCATTTTGGAAAGAAGACACCCCAAGGTATTCCGTGAGGGGCATGGCTAGTTCACAGAATTTTTTTTTTTTTTGGCACAAGTTAGCGGAAATTGATTTTTTTTTTTTTTTTTTTTTTTTACAAAGTCTCATATTTCACTAACTTGTGACAAAAAATAAATTTTACATGAACTCACCATACCCCTCACGGAACACCTTGGGGTGTCTACTTTCTAAAATGGGGTAATTTGTGGGGTATTTATACTGCCCTGGCATTTTAGGGGCCCCTAAAGCGCGAGAAGAAGTCTGGAATCCAAATGCATAAATATGCCCTGTGAAATCCTAAAGGTACTCATTGGAATTTGGGCCCCTTTGCGCATCTTGGCTGCATAAAAGTGTCACACATGTGGTATCGCCGTACTCAGGAGAAGTAGGGCAATGAGTTTTGGGGTGTATTTTTACATATAACCATGCTGGGTGTGAGAAATATCTCTGTAAACGACAACCTTTTAAATTTTTTTATACAAAGTTGACAATTTACAGAGATATTTCTCTCACCCAACATGGGTATATGTAGAAATACACCCCAAAACACATTGCACTACTTCTCCTGAGTACGGCGATACCACATAAGTGACACTTTTTTGCAGCCTGGGTGCGCAAAGGGGCCCAAATTCCAACGAGTACCTTTAGCTTTTACATGGCTGCTCACAATTTAGCCCCACCCAAAATGCCAGAACAGTAAACACAGCCCACACATGACCCCATTTCCGAAAGTAGACACCCCAAGGTATTCACTGAGGGGCATAGTGAGTCCGTGGGAGATTTTTTTTTTTTTTTTTGCCAGAAGTTAGCAGAAATGGAAACTATTATTTTTTTTCCCCTCAGAAAGTGTAATTTTCCGCTAACTTGTGAAAAAAAAATATGAAATGATACATGAACTCACCATGCCCCTCCGCGAATACTTTGGGGTGTATCTTTCTAAAATGGTGTCATTTGGGGGGTATTCATACTATCCTGGCATTCTAGCACCTGAAGAAACATGACAGGTGCTCAGAAAGTCAGAGCTGCTTCAAAATGCCGAAATTCACTTTTTTTGCACCATAGTTTGTAAACGCTATAACTTTTACCCAAACCAATAAATATACACTTATTGGATTTTTTTTTTGTCAAAGACATGTAGAACAATAAATTTAGAGAAAAATTTATATAGAAATGTAGTTTTTTTTTAAAAAAATTACAACAGAAAGTGAAAAATGTCTTTTTTTGCAAAAATTTCGGTCATTTTTGATCAATAGCAAAAAAAGTAAAAATGTCAGCAGCAATGAAATACCACCAAATGAAAGCTCTGTTAGTGAGAAGAAAAGGAGGTAAAATTCATTTGGGTGGTAAGTTGTATGACGGAGCAATAAACTGTGAAAGTAGTGTAGTGCAGAATTGTAAAAAGTGGCCTGGTCATTAAGGGTGTTTAAGCTGGTTAAAGAGGACCTGTCACTACTACATGCCTGTTTTATTAGCTAAATGCATTCACTGTGTATTTCTGGAACATCTATTCTGATGGCTCAACGTTGTGCCATTCCTGTAGTATTTCAACTAGAAGTTATGAATGAATTGCTAGCAGTCTGCAATGAGGATACAGAGGGATGTTAACTAGTTGGGGGGGGGGGGTGAGGTCCCTGCACGGTTTGATTATCCAGTCAGCACTGCCATTGTCAGACTGTGCAGACACCCCCCCACTAGTTAACACCCCTCTGTACCCTTACTGCAGACTGCTAGCAATTAATTACTTATAGGAAAAGTAATAGAGTTATGTCCTGTGTATTTCCGATCACCACGTGCAGCATGATCGGAAATCATTCGGCAGGCACTCTGTGAATGCCGAGGAGGGTCCAGTGACCCCCCCCCCCCCCCGCCTTATCGGCGATCGCAGGTCTCTGGTGACCCGATAACCCCGAATAGGATGCTGATAATACACCACCAATAACCATCCTTAGATCCTGTGAGGTGATGGTGACATCACCTCACAGGATCAAATGCGAATGGCTGCATGGGCGGGCGTGGGTTAACTCCCCCCTGCTCTCCTCTCCTCCTTTATTCGGCATCCAGAGCGAGGAGAGAGAGCAGCATGTCGTTGGGTGCAGATTGGGGTGCTGGCTGTGGTGATCCAACACCCCCCTTGCGACCCTCCACAGTGCCATCTGGCACTTAGGGACAGGTTGGGTTAGGCGGGGATACTTGGGGACAGTTAAACGTTAAAAAAAATATGCCCTTACCAGTGGAAACCTGTTGCTGGTCAGATATAAGGACAAGAGGGATGTCCTTATGCTGTCCACAATTTATGGTAACTGCATCACCCCTGTGCGAGGTACCGCGGCAATGGTCCTCAAGCCCGATTGTATCATCGACTACAATCGGTATATGGGAGGAGTTAATCTCTGATCAAATCCTCAAGCCACTTAACACTATGCGCAAAACCCGGGCATAGTACAAAAAAGTTGCGGTCTACTTGGTGCAGGTTGCCATATACAACTCTTGTGCTGTCCCGGAGTGCTGGTAACACGGGGAAATTCCTCCAATTCTATGAGGCAGTCCTCAAGGACCTGATCTTTTCTGACCAAGAAAGAGCAGGCTGGAGAACCTCAGGAACTGGAGGCACTGGATCGTCCCTGGCCAACATTTTCCAAGTGTGGTCCCCCATACTGTAAAGAAGGGACGGGAACCCCCCCCCCCCCCCAACAAAATATAATTATATATATATATATTATATACATATATATATATACACACACACACATATATATCAGGGGTGTGGAATTCCTATCGCCCGACGCCCGGGACATCCAGTTCTGGGCGCCGGGCAGGTAGTTTGTTCAGTAACTTAGCCCTGCTGCGGGCAAGTTGCAGGGCTGAGATGGCGGTATTTACAGGAGCAGAAGAGGCGTCGCCAAGGGGGTGCCCAGTATCCCTCTCCCTCTCCTTCATATCGTTCTCTTCAGTATTGCTCTCCCTCTGATAAGTATCGCCCTCCCTCTCCCCGGTATCGCAGTTCTCCAAGTTCCCGCGGCTTCTTCCGGGGTTGGAGACTTCTAGTCCCTGGCGCCACAGCCCCTCCCACACGTCCCCGACTCAGCGATGCTCACCGCTCAGTGTCCAGGAGGCCTCGCTTGGATGTCGGTGTAGCGGTGCGCCATCAGGAGAGAGGACACGGCCCCGCTCCTGGGAAACGAGAGCCTCTGACGGATGAGCGGCAGTGATCACCACTGATGGAGCTGGGCTGTGCGGGTGACAGCTAGGCTGTGCGGGTGACAACTGGTCAGGTGGGTGTAATCCGGGTGATATGTGACAGATGGGGTGATATGTGACAGATGAGGTGATATGTGCTCAGGAGCCGTAATTGGGCTGGTCAGGAGGGGGTTATTAGGGTGGTTGGTGGTCATGAGAGGGTTATTGGGCTGATATGTGGTCAGGAGGGGGTTATCTGGGCAATATGTGCTCGGGAGGGGGTAATCGCGGTGATACGTGCTCAGGAGCGGTAATTGGGGTGGTCTGAGGTTAGAAGAGAGTAATTGATGTGGTCACGATTGGTAGTGAGGAGGGTTTTATCGGGCTGGTCAGGAGGGGGTTATTAGGATGATTGGTGGTCAGGAGGGGTTATTAATCTCTAATAGCAGGCATTAGGGAATAATGAGTCATATGAGTCTCCCAAACATGAGCAAGAAGATATTCCTGTATGGTGGCCTGTGGCCACAAGACTTTATTATAACGTTTCCTTGTGGCCCCCGCCCCCATACAGTAGAACGTTTTCTTGTGGCCCCCACCCCCATACAGTAGAACGTCTTCCTGTGGCCCCCCCACCCCCATAGAGTAGAACGTCTCCTTTGGTGTCGCCCCCATACAGTATAACGTCTCCTTGTGGCCGCCCCCCATACAGTATAACGTCTCCTTGTGGCTCCCATACATTTTGGGCCTGTCTTCTAAGTTGCTATCAATAAAGACCTTATTTAATTATGGTTTTGATTTAAAATTATTTTTTTTTATCAGGACAAGTAGATTGTCATGAGGGACAAGTAGATGGAGCCCCGGCTTTAGTCCTTCGACAATTTTTTTTTAAAAAAAATTCCACACCCCTGTATATATATATATATATATATATATATATATATATATATATACACACACACACATATATACACATACACACACACATATACACAGATTGTGTCACAGGAGGGGGATACGGAAGGACACCACCACTAAGTGTGACACGTGCCCCAATCATCAGCCTCTGCATTGACGGTTGCTTCAGGTAGTACCACAGTTCCATGAAGTACTAAATTTATAATCCCCCTCCACAAATTTAATTCCATTTAGCCACGGACAATCCTAAAAAAATAAATAAAAAAAAATAATGATTCTCAGACTCGAGACAAAAAAAAAAAAAAAAAATAATAATATTTTGTAAAACTAAAATAAATAAAGAGTAGACAAATTAGGAATGGTCGTGTCCATAACAATCTGCTCTATAAAAATAACCGATGACCTAACCCCCCAGATGAACACAGTCATAAAAATAAAAATCGGTGCCAAAACAGTTAGTAGTTGGCAAATTTGCTGTTTTTATCCATTTTTTTCCAGTAACAAAGCAAGGGTTAACAGCCAAACAAAACATATTTATTGCCCTGATTCTGCAGTTTATAGAAACACCCCATATTTGGTAGTAAACTGCTGTATGACAAAATGGCAGGGCGCAGAAGCAAAGGAACGCCATATGGTTTCTGATCGCCTATTTTTTTTTTATACCATGTCCCATTTGAAGAACCCCTGATGCACCCCTAGAGCAGAAACGTGACCCCATCTAAGAAACTACACCCCTCAAGGTATTCAAAACTGATTTTACTAACTTTGTTAACCCTTTAGGTGTTCCTCAAGAGTTTATGGCAAATGGAGATCAAATTTCAGAATTTCTATTTTTGGTAACTTTGTCTCACAAAAATGTAATATAGAGCAACTAAAAATCAAATGTACCCTAAAATAGTCCTAACAAAACTGCCACCTTATCCTGTAGTTTCCAAAATGGGGTCCCTTTTATGGAGTTTCTACTCTAAGGGTGCATCAGGGGGGCTTTAAATGGGACATGGTGTAAATAAACCAGTCCAGCAAAAGCTGCCTTCCAAAAACCACACGTTGCTCCTCTCCCTCTACGCCCTACCGTGTGCCCGTACACTAGTTTACGACCACATATGGGGTGTTTCTGCAAACTACAGAATCAGGGCAATAAACATTGGGTTTTGTTTGGATGTTAACCCTTGTTTTGTTACTGGAAAAAATTGATTAAAATGGAAAATTTGCCAAAAATAAACATAAAATCACAATTCTGACATTTTATCTCTATTTGCCATTAACTCTTGTGGAACACCTAAAGGGTTAGCGACATTTGTAAAAATCAGTTTTGAAGACCTTGAGGGGTGTGGTTTCTATTATGTAAGCCTCACAGAGTGACTTCAGACCTGAACTGGTCCAAAAAAGTGGGTTTTTAAAAATGTCTGAAATTTTTCAACATTTGCTTCTAAACTTCTAAGCCTTGTAACATCCCCAAAAAGTAAAATGGCATTCCCAAAATGATCCAAACATGAAGTAGACATATGGGGAATGTAAAGTAACAACTATTTTTGAGGGTATTACCATGTACTATAGAAGTAGAGAAAATGAAACTTTGAAATTTGAAAATTTTTCAAAATTTGTTCTTTTTTTATAAATAAAAATGAATTTTTTGACTCCATTTTACTAGTACCATGACATACAATATATGACGAAAAAAAACTCTCAGAATGGCCTGGATAAATAAAAGGGTTTTAAAGTTATTCACACAAAGGGACACTGGTCAGATTTGCAAAAAATGGCCTGGTTCTTAGGGGGAAAATGAGCCCGGTCCATAAGGGGTTAAAATTGCTTCTCAAATTCGAAGCCTGCTAACTTCCTACAAAAAGTTAAACAACATAAGATAGTAATTAACATTCCTTATATGCCTATTAAAATAACTTAAAAGTAGAGAAATTCAAATTTTGAAAATTGCCTTTTCCAAATTTTTTGTAATCTAATACTAGCAGAAGGACTCGGCTTCACACTGGTATATTTCATCTATTTTGTTTCATGTTTCCGTGTGTCGTAAAAAGATATCAACAGTATCCCCCATAACATTGACCTCTACAGTGCCCGCCCCTTTAACAGTGACCACCCCTTCCCCTTTAACAGTGACCTTCATAGTGGCCGCCCCTTTAACAATGAGCTCCCCAGTGCCTGCCCCCTTAACAGTGACTGTCCCTTTTACAGTGACACCCCACAAAGCCCGCCCCTTTTACAGTGAATCCCCACAGCACCCGCCCCTTTAACCACAACCCGACCGCCTAATGCAGGGATGCATCCTGCGGGCAGCCGGGATGTTCCTCCATGACGCATCGGCGCGTCATCTCGCGAGAGGCAAGATTTCCTGTGAACGCGCGCGCGTCAGGAGGAAGTTTAACTACAGCCTGCCAGCGCTGATCATGCGCTGGCAGGCTGTAGATGTTAAACAAACGACATCACTCACTGACGTCATGTGCCTGAGCCGCCTGCTTCATTTATAAAGTAGGCGGCGCAGGCACGTGACATCAGTGAGTGACGCACCGGATGCCCGGCCTTACTGCCTGCTTTTAACAGAAGCTGCCGTGTGTCAGTAATAATAGGAGAGGGGGGCATGGACAGTAACTTTTAATTGAATTAGATATCTTATATTTGAATAGTGCAGCACTGTAGCGGGGGGGGCCGGAGTACAGTCACTGCACTCGCCCCTCCGCAATTGGCAGTCCCCAGCTACTTTTCCCAGTCCCTCCCCGCTAGCTAAGTTTTATGGGGGGGAGGGGGGTCTGTGGATGGCACTGTTATGGGGTGGGGAGGGTCTGTGCCATCCACAGATCCCCCATAACAGTGCCATCCACAGATCCCCCAGAAAAAATAAATACGGTTCCACAAAAAGTGTCAGTGTACCAAGCGATTAAAAAGTCATATGTACCCCAAAATAGTACTAAGTAAACCGTTATTTCATCCTGCAAAAAAGTGAGCACCTACATAAGAAAATCACCCCCAAACAAAATATAATATAATATAATATAATATAATATAATATATATATATATATAGCTTTCAGAAAACAGATACACTAAAACATGATTTTTTTTTTTTTCAAAAATGCTTTTGTGCAATACAGAATTTATTTATTTTTTAAAGTAGGACATTAGGTATGGCTGCATTCGTAACAACCTGCTCTGTACAATAATCACACTAGCTACCCCCTCAGGTGAATGCTGTAACACAATATAAAAACTGCCCAAAAAAAAAAACATAAAAATATTTTGGTTACCTTAAAGCAGGCATCCTCCAGCTGTTGCAAAACTACAACTCCCAGCATGCCCAAACAGCCTACAGGTATCAGCCTACAGCGGGGCATTGTGGGAGTTGTAGTTTTACAACAGTTGGAGGGCCGCAGTTTGCCTGCCCTAAAGAGTAATATTGAATGATCCAAAAACATCAACCCTTCCCACAAAAAAAGAACAAACAAGAGCCCCTACACAAGATGATTGGCAGAAGAAAAATAGAATAAAAAAATTGCCAGTATAGCCATCAGAAAATGGCGACAAAAAAAAAAAAAAAAAAAAAACACGATTTGTTTTGTTTGGCCAGGGATGTCATGTGACCGCTCCTCTGCCTTTCAATGGGAGCATGCTATGCTGAACACACAATTATTTTTTTATATATGCACATAGTATATCCCTCATGATATACCGTATTTTTCACCCTATAAGATTCACTGGGGTGAATGCAGCAAACATTGATACACCGCTGCGCTGCTAAAGAGCTAGTATAATGCAAGATCGCAGGCAGGACTGGAGTCAGGAGGAGCGCAACATCACGCGCCTGCTCCGCCCACTTTATGAATGAAGCAGCGCGTGACGTCACGTTGCCGCCACCCGCCCGCCCCATTCTTACTCCAGTCCTGCCTGCGATCTTACATTATACTAGGTAGGGTAATACTAGGGTTGGGCGATATCAAAAATATTACCACGATAACTATATTAAGAAATTTATCGCGATAACGATGTACATCACGATAAATGCCCATTTAGAAGAAAAAAACACTTGGAGACGTTATACTGTATGGGGGCAGCCGCAAGGAGACGTTATACTGTATGGGGGCAGCCGCAAGGAGACGTTATACCAGGGCTTGACAAATTTCCTTTGAATCTAGGAGCCAGCTAAAAAAATTAGGAGCCAGGCGGAGCCGCGTCATAAAGCTCCCAATAGATGCCCCCATAGTGCTCCTCCCCCCCCCCCACTTCTCTATAGAGCCCCCCAATAATGCATGCCAGTACATAGGGCCCCCATAGTGTTCCTACCCCTGTTTTCCATAGTGCCCCCCATAATGTGCGAGTATATAGGGCCCCCCATAATGGAGGGGAGGGCACAGGGGTCCGGAGGGGAGGGCACAGGGGTCCGCCTTGTCAATCTCTTTCTCCCCTTGTCATTCACTTTCTCTCCCCCCCCCCCCCCCCCCCCGTTGTCATTCACTTTCTCCCCCCCCCCCGCTTGTCATTCACTTTCTTCCCCCCCCCCTCCCTGTCATTCACTTTCTCCCTCCCCCCCCCCCTCCTTGTCATTCACTTTCTCCTCCCTCCTCCTTGTCATTCACTTTCTCCCCCTCCCTCCTTGTCATTCACTTTCTCCCCCTCCCTCCTTGTCATTCACTTTCTCCCCCCCTCTTGTCATTCACTTTCTCCCTCCTTGTCATTCACTTTCTCCCCCCTCCCTCCTTGTCATTCACTTTCTCCCCCCCTCCCTCCTTGTCATTCACTTTCTCCCCCCTCCCTCCTTGTCATTCACTTTCTCCCCCCCTCCTCCTTGTCATTCACTTTCTCCCCCTCCCTCCTTGTCATTCACTTTCTCCCCCCTCCCTCCTTGTCATTCACTTTCTCCCACCCTCCCTCCTTGTCATTCACTTTCTCCCACCCCCTCCCTCCTTGTCATTCACTTTCTCCCACCCCTCCCTCCTTGTCATTCCTTTCTCCCACCTCCCTCCTTGTCATTCACTTTCTCCCACCCTCCCTCCTTGTCATTCACTTTCTCCCACCCCCTCCTCCTTGTCATTCACTTTCTCCCACCCCTCCTCCTTGTCATTCACTTTCTCCCCTCCCTCCTTGTCATTCACTTTCTCCCACCCCTCCCTCCTTGTCATTCACTTTCTCCCACCCCTCCCTCCTTGTCATTCACTTTCTCCCACCCCCTCCCTCCTTGTCATTCACTTTCTCCCACCCCCTCCTCCTTGTCATTCACTTTCTCCCACCCTCCCTCCTTGTCATTCACTTTCTCCCTCCCCTCCCTCCTTGTCATTCACTTTCCCTCCCCTCCCTCCTTGTCATTCACTTTCCCTCCCCCTCCTTGTCATTCACTTTCACTGTGTGCGCACTTCATGTCAGTCCGTCCGGGTACAGGAGACAGATGCTCCTGTACCGCGGACCGGCTCGGCCACGCTACAATGAGGGACTGACAGGAGGGAGCGCTGAGCGCTCCCCTCCTGTCAGTCCCTCTCTTCATGCTGTGCCCGGGCGGTGCGCCCTCATGGACGCGCCAGCCCGGGCAGTGCTGCAGCCGCCTGAGGCTCTCTATAGAGCGCTCGGGCGGCTGCAGCATGAGGGGGCCGGCGCTCCTAGTCCGCGTCGGCCCTGCGCCCGGGCACCTGAGAAAACGGGCTGACAAATACACAGGCGCCAGGACCAAATTCCTGGTCGCCATGGCGACCTGGCGCCTGGGATTTGTCGAGCCCTGCGTTATACTGTATGGGGGCAGCCGCAAGGAGACGTTATACTGTATGGGGGCAGCCGCAAGGAGACATTATACTGTATGGGGGCAGCCGCAAGGAGACATTATACTGTACGGGGGCAGCCGCAAGGAGACATTATACTGTATAGAGGCCACAAGGAGACGTTATACTGTATGGGGGCAGCGCAAGGAGACAATATACTGTATAGAGGCCACAAGGAGACGTTATACTGTATGGGGCACAGGGGCAGCCGCAAGGAGACGTTATACTGTATGATGCACTGTTATGGGGGGCACTGTGGCTGACGCACTGTTATGGGGGGCACTGTGGCTGGCGCACTGTTATGGGGGCACTGTGGCTGGCGCACTGTTATGGGGGCACTGTGGCTGGCGCACTGTTATGGGGGCACTGTGGCTGGCGCACTGTTATGGGGAGGGCACTGTGGCTGACGCACTGTTATGGGGGGCACTGTGGCTGGCGCACTGTTATGGGGGGCACTGTGGCTGACGCACTGTTATGGGGGGCACTGTGGCTGACGCACTGTTATGGGGGCACTGTGGCTGACGCACTTTATGGGGGCACTGTGGCTGGCGCACTTTATGGGGGCACTGTGGCTGGCGCACTGTTATGGGGGCACTGTGGCTGACACATATATAGCATCTTATGCTATATATGTGTCATCCACAGATCCTCCATAACAATGTCAGCCACAGACCCCCAACACTGTAATGTCTTTAGAAGTAGCACGACCTTATTAACTATTGTTGCGCAGGCTCCCAGGCAGCTCTCTGTTCCTCCATGCGCCATCTGCTCCTTCATTCATAAAGTGGGCGGAGCATGGAGGAACAGAGATTAACTACATAAATACTGGATAAGAGCTGCGGGGCCGGTGCAGTGTTACTCTGCAGTAATACACCGGCCCCGCAGCTCTGATCCAGTATTTATGTAGTTAATCTCTGTAGAAGTAGCCGGACCTTAATAACTATTGTGGCGCAGGCTCCCCGGGCAGCTCTCTGTTCCTCCATGCTCCGCCCACTTTATGAATGAAGGGGCAGACGGCGCATGGAGGAGCAGAGAGATGCCCGGGGAGCCCGAGCATCAATAGTTATTAAGGTCGGGCTACTTTACTGCGGGGCCGGTGCTAAATTCCCGGCAGAGCCCGCTACTTACTACCTGCCCGGCACTACATGTCCCGGGCGCCAGGACTTCGGCCCTGACATGGATGTTTTAGGAGCGGTCGGCACACGTGCGACCGCTCCTATGACGTCATTAAATACAGCGGTTATTAGGAAACTGTGATATCGCCATATCGCAGTTTCTTAATACCGCGGTATATCGCAGCCACCGGTATATTGCCCAACCCTAGGTAATACTGGCAGCATTAAGATTATATTGTAATTTTAAACATCGCCTGTAACTACCGGTACATTACTACAGCGGTACACTACTATTATATATACACAAAAGTCACCGCAGCACATCCAATAAAGTGAAAAAGCTTGCGGTGACTTTTGTTTTTGCTATTGTTGCTGTGGTCAGGCAAATACCGCTGGCACTCTGGTTTTCTGTATGGACTATTCGAGTACTGCTCTGGTTTCTGTGTTCAGTTAACAGAGAAGACTGAAATGCTTCAAACAAGATATTTATAATATGATCTATACTTTATAACAGCAAAAGAAGGAAAAAAAATTAATAAAACAGTTATTGAATCAGTCAAAAAATGAACAGGAAAAGGTGGGGAAAAAAAAAAAAAAAAATAAAAAAAAACAACACAGTGCCGTTGTGGAAATCCAATTATCTTTTCCTTGCGCCTCCCCAATGGCACTGATAGGAGGATTTTTAGAGAACGTAAGCTATCGAGCTATAGTCCATAGCTGAAAGGACTTTTCGTCCAAATGCTAAATCCTGATTTGTCAAGACATCTAGTTTACGATGTTTAAAGAATGTCATAGTGCTTGACCAAGTAAGCGGCCCTGCAGATTTGGTCTACAGAAGCCTTTCCCCTCTCAGCCCAAGATGTCGAAACAGCTATAGTTCAGGGAGGCTATAGAAGCACCAAGTCCTTTATTCTTCCCCTGAAACTGCACTGATCTGATCTCCTTAGGCCCCTTTCACACGAGAGTGTCCGGATTAGTTCCGGATGCGTTCAATGAAAACTGTGCGATTTCACAGGCAAAGCCATTCAGCTTTGCCTGCGATTGCGTTTAGTTTTTTCCGCGTGGGTGCAATGTGTTTTGATGCGTTTTTCACGCGCGTGATAAAAAACCTGAAGGTTTACAAACAACATCTCCTAGCAACCATCAGTGAAAAACGCAACGCACCCGCACTTGCTTGCGGATGCAATGCGTTTTTCACGCAGCCCCATTCACTTCTATGGGGCTAGGGATGCGTGAAAAACGCAAAATATAGAACATTCTGCGATTTTCACGAAACGCACAAGTGATGCGTGAAAAAAAACGCTCATGTACACAGACCCATTGAAATGAATGGGTCAGGATTCAGTGCGGGTGCAATGCGTTCACATCACGCATTGCACCCCTGCGGAAAACTCGCTCGTGTGAAAGGGGCCTTATGCTTTTAGAAGCCCTTGGGGGGGGGGGGGGGGGTTACACCTTTGGAAGGAAGGATAGAGAATGTATCAAAATAATCCTGCCATCTTGGAGTGTCAAATAAGGAAGAAGAAGAAAGTCTATAACTTTCCAATTCTTCTTGCTGTGGTAATTGCCACCAAAAAAAGATTTTTTTAGGGTCAAAAACCTAGAGCAGAAAGAAAGAGCAGAAAGAACTAAATTTAAATCCCATGGCAGCACGCTGACAAAGTGGGCTAGACAGAGACTGTTTGTTTCCTTAACTAAAGGAACCTCTGCCAATTTAGTGTCTAGAAAAGCACTAAGGCAGATATCTGGACTGTAAGGCCCCTTGCAGACGAGCTTGAGCGGATTAGGTCCGGATGCGTTGCGGATACGTTCAGTGAAAAATGAAGCAAGTACATTCAGTTTTGTTTGCGATCACGTTCAGTTCTTATCGCGCAGGTGCAATGCGATTTAATGCGTTTTGCACGCGCGTGATAACTGAATGTTTACAAACATCTCTAAGCAACCATCCTTACGGATGCGAGGCGATTTTCATGCAGCTCTATTCACTTCTATGGGGCCAGCATTACGTGAAAATCAAAGAATATAGAACTTGCTGCGATTTTTTACGCAACGCACAAGTGATGCGTGAAAACCAATGCTTATGTACACAGACCCATTGAAATGAATGGGTCAGGATTCCGTGCAGGCGCATCACACATTGCACCCATGCAGAATACTCGCTCGTCTGCAAGGGGCCTAAGGGTACTTGGTCTGAGTACCTTATCCAAACCTGCCTGAAGGAAGTAGTCTAAGACTAGATCTACATCTAGTTGTCTTTGTGGATCCCATTTGCTGCCAGCAAAACCGAGACAAAAAAAAAAAAAAATTATGAGAAAAGTGCTCCACGTTTTTACATACATTTTATAAGTAGTCTTTCCGACTGTGTAGAAGAGTAAACAATACAGCTTCTGACAGGCATCTGTGGATGTCACTTATGCGGGGGGGGCTTGTCATCAGCAAGACAGGACAGGGGCCTTTTCTTGATTTGACCGATGCATACCGAACCCCCATGCAGAGAATTCTGTTGCTCTTTGCAGTTTGGCTTTGTGATTTGGTTGTACTGCCAACTAAGTTCTTTCCTACACGGATCAGTTTTTGCCCCCTTATAGGCCTACCCACGGCAAGGGCAAAGGGCACAACTTAGCCATTCAGTCAATTCAACTAAGACACGTCCGGTTAGGTCAGTCTTGGTGTTATCTCCCTAGGGTTCCAGGCATCCCGTGGCCGTAGCCATGATATATATATATATATATATATATATATATATATATATATATATAGCGCAAGGTTCCGTCGTCGACAGAAGGTACGTGTCACCGAGGTTCCTGGCCTCGGTGAGATAAGAGCTGGATTTTTTGTGTCAGCAGCAGCTAGCTTCACACATTGATATTTAGTGTGGCTACAAAGCCGATCCGAGCCGGCTCTTATTGGGAATAGTCAAGTGATGGGTGGGAGAATATTCCCCACGGTCCAGGCCGGACTTTTTCCAGGCCTTTAAAAAGGCAGCCACCTCAGCAGGTGGGGAGGTGATTATCCTGGAAGCTGCTGGTGTTACTGTGGAGCTCTCAGGGCTCAGAGCAAGAGTCTGCAAACAGGCGTGCAGTCTACCTGGAAGCCGCTGGTGGAAACTTTGCGTGGCCAAGCTAACTGCCAGGTGTGAACTAACACCGACCACTCAGGTGACCTTGCTGTGGGACTGATGTTTTTGCCTTGTGTTTTGCCTCGTGTGAACAAACACTAAGACTGTTTTTGTGTTGCCGAGTGTAAATAAAACACTTCTGCTTTACCCAGAGAACTGTGTACCTTGCCTTTATACTGCGTAATATATATATATATATATATATATATATATATATATATATATATATATATATATATATATATATACACACACAGAGAGAGAGAGATGAATGGGGCTTCAGTGAAGATTGCTAGGAGATGTTCTTTGTAAACCTTCAGTTTTTTTATAACGCACGTAAAACATGCATTGCACTCGCGCAGGAAAAACTGAACGCAAAAGACATCAGAGACTGAACTTGCTTGCAAAATGGTGTGAGTGTCACTGACCGCACCAGAAGCTAATCCGTCATGCTCGTGTGAAAGAGGCCTTAGGAATTTTAGTTGACAATAAACTAAACTGTAGAAACCAGTGTCAGGCCAATTTTGCGGAAGGGTTGCAGACCCATTCATTTCATAGGGGCAGGAATGGATGTGGACAGCACACTATGTGATGTCCGCATCCGTGTTTCCGCAAAAAAATAGAACATGTCCTATTCTTGTCCGCAATTGCGGACAAGAAAAGGCATTCTCTATATAGTGGCAGCAATGTGCGGTCCGCAAAATGCGGAATGCACATTGCAGCTAGGGCTGCACGATATGGGAATTGAGTGCGATTGCGATTAGGGCCCTAAAAATTGCAATAACGATATGCGATGCGATATTTTAAGGGAATTGTGCTAGAGGTCTATCTGCTTGGATTTTCAAGGTAAAAGCACACACAGATGACTGATAATGTGAAATGTAGTTATTCTGAACTGAAAAATAAAATACATATTTGCATTACTGCAAAAGTACAAGATACAAAACTTGCCATTTTCTTAATAGCGCTGCACAGAACTGATAAATAAAATGGATATAAGAACATGTGTTCATTAAAATAACGACTTTCCACCAGCCCCTCCTCGCACTGTAACTGATGTATCGCTGGCCGCGCTGTGCAGCCTCCAGCCCCTCCTCCCTCCCCGCACTGTAACTGATGTATCGCTGGCCGCGCTGTGCAGCATAGCGGCCGGAGATACAGTGTCAGTGTCACGTAGAAAGTCAACCATCGCTTTATAAGACACACTGCCATTTCCCCCCCACACTTTTGGGGGTAAAAAAAAGTGTGTCTTATAAAGCGAAAAATACGGTAATATAATTGCAGCATTTTTGGGTCAGCAAATTGCGATTGCGATATGGCGATTAATTGCGATAACGATTGCTTTCGCGATATATTGTGCAGGCCTAATTGCAGCCGTCAGTGTTTTGCGGATCCGTGTTTCCGCAAAACACACTACGGACGTGTGAATTAGGCCTAAGTAGTGGGGAGCCAGGGGAGCAGATACTTACAGTCCGTGCAGCTCCCGGGGCGCTCCACAATGACGTCAGAGCGCCCCACGCGCATGGATCACGTGATCCATGCTCATGGGGCGCTCTGACGTAGTTGTGGAGCGCCCCGGGACTCGCTCCCCACTACACTTTACTATGGCAGACGGGACTTC
Source organism: Bufotes viridis (assembly GCA_033119425.1). Lineage (NCBI taxonomy): Eukaryota > Metazoa > Chordata > Amphibia > Anura > Bufonidae > Bufotes > Bufotes viridis. The sequence continues at coordinate 125,847,574 of CM065594.1, forward strand.
AGCGTCCTGGCTGCCATGGTAACCATTCACAAAAGCTAAACGTCGGATCCGGCGATGCGCCAAAACAACGTTTAGTTTAATGCCGGACCGGATTAATGCACTTCAATGGGCATGTTTTCCGGATTTTTGGACGGAGACAAATCCGCAGCATGCTAAAGATGCCAAGATGCCTGGGACGAGAACAGTCCTGCCATTTTACAAATCACTAGTTAGACCACACAGTGTATTTTTTGTACCGTTCTGGGTTCCTGTGCATAAGACAGACATAGCAGGGCTAGAAAAGGTTTAGAGGAGGGCACCTAAAGTACTAACCAGAATGGGTAGACTACAGTACCCAGAAAGCCAAAATCAGGGTTATTTAGTTGAAAAGACAACTGAGGGGAGATGTAATAACTATGTATAAATATATCGGGGAAGTACAGAGATCTCTCCCACGATCTACTTATACCCGGGACTGACAAGGGAACATCCTCTGCATGTGCAAAATTTTCTGGAAGGGATTAAGGGGGGGCACATTGTCAGACAACCAATGTCAAGGGCTGAAAAAAAATTTGAAGGGATATTAACAACTGAAATACTCTTTTTATGGAAGATTGAACCTATGGTATATACCATTACTGTCTAGTTACAGTTCCAGGACTCCCATTAATGGAAGAACACATGGAAGATACTTTTGAGCAGCCACAAGACAGACATACTGTATTTTTCACCCAATAAGATGCAATTTTTCCCCCAAAAAATTGGGGGAGGGGGAAAACTTTAATGCGTCTTATGGGGTGAATACAGGGGGAAACTTAAGCGAACATCTTATAACTACCTGCCCGCTGCTGCGGGTGATGGGAGGAAGTGGCCAGACACCGCTGCAGATTGTGGGGGAGGCAGGGAACGACAGTCGCTGCAGATGGTGAGGGAAGCAGGGGCGGGCCATTGCTGCAGATGGTGGGGGAGGCAGGGGCCAGCTGCCTCTGCGGGTGCTCCGTGGAACAATCTGTGTGATACTGGACTGGCCCCCTGCTTAGTGAAGGAGCGCACAGCGTGATTGGTTGCTACGACGCAGTGTGCTTCATGCTGCCGCCAAATTACCTACAACGGTGCTGGGGGAAATCGTGCGGATGGCACTTAAGGGGGATCTGCGGATGGCACTTAAGGGATCTATGGATGGCACTTAAGGGGGATCTGCGGATGGCACTTAAGGGGATCTGCGATGGCACTTAGGGGATCTGCGGATGGCACTTAAGGGGGACTCGGATGGCACTAAGGGGGATCATCGGATGGCACCATGAGGGGGATCTACGGATGGCACTTAAGGGGGATCGCGGATGGCACTTAGGGGGATCTGCGGATGGCACTTAAGGGAGATCTGCGGATGGCACTTAAGGGGGAGGATCTGGCGGATGGCACTTAAGGGGATCTGCGGATGGCACTTAAGGGGGGATCTGCGGATGGCACTTAAGGGGGATCTGCGGATGAGCACTTAAGAGGAGTCTGACGGATGGCACTTAAGGGGGATCTGCGGATGGCACTTAAGGGGGATCTGCGGATGGCACTTAAGGGGGATCTGCGGATGGCACTTAAGGAGGGATCTAGCTGGATGGCACTTAAGGGGGGATCTGTGGATGGCACTTAAGGGGGATCTATGGATGGCACTTAAGGAGGGGATCTGCGGATGGCACTTAAGGGGGATCTGCGGATGGCACTTAAGGGGGAGATCTATGGATGGCACTTAAGGGGGATCTATGGATGGCACTTAAGGGGGGATCTGCGGATGGCACTTAAGGGGGATCTGCGGATGGCACTTAAGGGGGGATCTCGTGGATGGCACTTAAGGGGGATCTATGGATGGCACTTAAGGGAGGGATCTAGCGGATGGCACTTAAGGGGGATCTATGGATGGCACTTAAGGGGGATCTACGGATGGCACTCAAGGGGGATCTACGGATGGCACTTAAGGGGGATCTGCGGATGGCACTTAAGGGGGATCTGCGGATGGCAATCTTAAGAGGGGATCTATGGATGGCACTTAAGGGAGGGATCTGACGGATGGCACTTAAGGGGATCTATGGATGGCACTTAAGGGGGGATCTAGGCTGGATGGCACTTAAGGGGGATCTACGGATGGCACTTAAGGGGGATCTGCGGATGGCACTTAAGGGGGGATCTGCGGATGGCACTTAAGGGGGATCTACGGATGGCACTTAAGGGGGGATCTGCGGATGGCACTTAAGGGGGGATCTGTGGATGGCACTTAAGGGGGGATCTACGGATGGCACTTAAGGGGGATCTGCGGATGGCACTTAAGGGGGATCTATGGATGGCACTTAAGGGGGATCTACGGATGGCACTTAAGGGGGATCTGCGGATGGCACTTAGAGAGGGATCTCCAGGATGGCACCAGAGGGATCTGCGGATGGCACTTAAGGGGATCTGGATGCATGGGGATCTGCGGATGGCACTTAAGGGGGATCTATGGATGGCACTTAAGGGGGGATCTATGGATGGCACTTAAGGGGGATCTATGGATGGCACTTAAGGGGGATCTGGGATCTAAGGATCTGACGGCACTTAAGGGGGATCTGCGGATGGCACTTAAGGGGGATCTATGGATGGCACTTAAGGGGGGATCTAGCGGATGGCACTTAAGGGGGGGGATCTGCGGATGGCACTTAAGGGGGATCTGCGGATGGCACTTAAGGGGGGGGATCTGCGGATGGCACTTAAAGGGGTTATCCAAGTTAAATAAAAGTTTGCTACTGCGTTTATACTAGCCTAATAAACTTTTTTCTAAATCACTTACTGTAGTGATTTTGCACTGTTTATCCTCTTCAGATTGCGGTCATGTGACTCCTGACATCATCAGCTGTGATGTTCCGTTGACAAGCTTCTCCCTGCTTGAGGGAGTGGCCGGGCTCTGTAAACGGAACGTCACTGCCTCTGGTGCCCGCCCCCCTCTCTCTCCTCACACAGCCTCTGGTGCCCGCCCCACTCTCTCTCCTCACACAGCCTCTGGTGCCCGTCCCCCTCTCTCTCCTCACACAGCCTCTGGTGCCCGTCTCCCTCTCTCTCCTCACACAGCCTCTGGTGCCCGCCCCCCTCTCTCTCCTCACACAGCCTCTGGTGCCCGTCCCCCTCTCTCTCCTCACACAGCCTCTGGTGCCCGCCCCCTCTCTCTCCTCACACAGCCTCTGGTGCCCGTCCCCTCTCTCTCCTCACACAGCCTCTGGTGCCCGCCCCCTCTCTCTCCTTACACAGCCTCTGCGATAGTAAGCAAGCCTTACCAGAGCTGTGGAGAGAATCGCACTGCAGCAGGTATGTGTCTGGCCCCGCCCATCAGTTCTATGAGCCAGTTAACCCCTTCCCCTCCGGCATCTGGGGATGGTTGTTAGAGCCCTGGCCCCTCAGCAGTTACACATTACACCTACCACACCAGGACACAAGTAAATAACTGTCCAGTATATAGGTATAGCTGTATCTGAGCTCTGCTATATCTAATCTATATCAGTATATAAGCTGGACCTGCTTCTATACAGATATATCTGTATCAAAGTTTTATATATAACTAAGCTATATATATCTAATATGGATATTACTTAGATGGCTATAGCCTAGATATATATAGCTTAGATATATATACAGCTTAGATACAGATATAGTTTAGATACATACATAGCTTAGATACATATGCAGCTTAGATACAGATATAGTTTAGATACAGACATTGTTTAGATACATACATAGCTTCGATACAGATATAGATTAGATACAGATATATGTCCGTCTTATAGATATAGCTATATCTATGCTATATCTGTATCTAAGCTTGAACTGTATCTAAGCTATATCTGTATCTCATCTATATCCATATCAAACCTATAACTGTATCTAAGCTTGAACTGTACCTAAGATATATATGTATCTAAGTTATATATATATATAAATAAGCTATATCTATCTAATATAGATATAGCTCAGATACATATATAGCTTAGATACATATATAACTTAGATACATACATAGCTTAGATACAGATATAGTTTAGATACAGACATTGTTTCGATACATACATAGCTTAGATACAGATATAGCTTAGATAAAGCTTTGATACAGATATGGCTTAGATATGAATATTGGTTAGATACAGATATAGCTTAGATAGAGCTTAGATACACATATAGTTTAGATACAGTTATAGCATGGATATGGTTTAGATACAGATATGGCTTAGATACAGATATAGCATGGATAAAGCTTAGATACAGATATAGCACAGGTATGGCTTAGATACAGATATAGCGTAGATACAGATATAGCATGATTCAAGCATAGATATAAATATGGCTTAGATACAGATATAGTATGGATAAAGCTTAGATACAGATATGGCTTAGATACAGATATAGTTAGATAAATATATAGCTTAGATATGGCTTAGATACAGATATGGCTTAGATACAGATATGGCTTAGATACAGATATGGCTTAGATACAGATATGGCTTAGATACAGATATGGCTTAGATACAGATATAGCATGGATAAAGCTTGGATACAGATATGGCTTAGATACAGATATGGCTTAGATGCAGATATGGCTTAGATGCAGATATGGCTTAGATGCAGATATGGCTTAGATGCAGATATGGCTTAGATGCAGATATGGCTTAGATGCAGATATGGCTTAGATACTGATATGGCTTAGATACTGATATAGCATGGATAAAGATTAGATACAAATATGGCTTACATACAGATATAGCATGGATGAAGCTTAGATACAGATATGGCTTAGATAAAGATATAGCATGGATAAAGCTTAGATACAGATATGGCTTAGATACAGATGTGGCTTAGATACAGATGTGGCTTAGATATAGATTAGATACAGATATGGCTTAGATACAGATATAGCATGGATAAAGATTAGATACAGATATGGCTTAGATACAGATATAGCATGGATAAAGCTTAGATACAGATATGGCTTAGATACAGATATAGAAATGGAACAGGAAGATCTGCCTGTGTGAGCTAGGAGATGATCATGTGACTGTTTTTTTTTTATGCACAGTTGGGATGTGCAGAGCAGGGTGACTGGAAGGTCAGCTTGTTCACACCCACAAATATTCATGAGGCAAAGCACAGGCATTGTTGTTACACGCCCCTCAGCATATACTTCAGCATGTAAACACAGCAATAACAGAACCAGGAAAAGCTGTAAGTATGGGGTTTTCTCTGAAGAAATCAAGCTTAACTAATTAATATGTATGTCCTGATGAGTTTTATGAGGTTTTAATTTTTTTTCCCATAAATCGGATAACCCCTTTAAGGGGGGGGATCTGCGGATGGCACTTAAGGGGGGGGATCTGCGGATGGCACTTAAGGGGGGGGATCTGCGGATGGCACTTAAGGGGGATCTGCGGATGGCACTTAAGGGGGATCTGCGGATGGCACTTAAGGGGGATCTGCAGATGGCACTTAAGGGGAGATCTATGGATGGCACTTAAGGGGGATCTGCGGATGGCACTTAAGGGGATCTGCATGGATGGCACTTAAGGGGATCTATGGATGGCACTTAAGGGGGATCTGCGGATGGCACTTAAGGGGATCTATGGATGGCACTTAAGGGGGATCTATGGATGGCACTTAAGGGGGATCTGTGGATGGCACTTAAGGGGATCTGTGGATGGCACTTAAGGGGGGAATCTGTGGATGGCACTTAAGGGGGAATCTGTGGATGACGTCTCCTTGTAGCTGCCGCTGCCCCCATACAGTATAACGTCTCCTTGCGCTGCCCCCATACATGATAACGTCTCCCTGCGCTGCCCCCATACAGTATAACGTCTCCCTGCGCTGCCCCCATACAGTATAACGTCTCCCTGCGCTGCCCCCATACAGTATAACGTCTCCCTTCTTTTAAATGGGCATTTATCGTGATATATATCATTATCGCGATAAATTTCTTAATATCGTGGCAATATTTTTGATATCGCCCAACCCTAGCCCGGACGGACGTGTGAATGCAGCCTCATGGACCGACCGGCCGCGGCAGTTGTTTGGCGATATGAGTCGGGCAGCCAGAAGATGCACTGTGAGATGTGAGCAGGCAGAGGAGGGGTGGAGCAGGCTTGAGAACAGTGTCATCTATAAGGTACCCCTAATAAAGTGACCCTCCCTAATAAAGTGTTAAAGGATAGAATCTCCCCTTCCCCAATAAGTGTGTCAGCAGCAGATCTCCCCCCCAAACAATAACACTGTGTCAGCAGAAGAATAGGCTACGTTCACATTAGCAATAACAGTGTTTGGCAGGAACAGGCTGACGGATGCCTACTGACACTGGCCCACGTGTGCCACCAGAAGTTCGCTCCAGCCACTTTAACTATACCGTTTGTTCAACAAAAAACTAAAATATTCCCTATTTTCACCCTCTAAAACCCAAGTGTGTCTTATGGGCAGGTGCGTCTTATAGGGTGAAAAATACGGTACATGTCTGTTACCAGACAGGTGGGGGCCTCACAGAATGGTATCAAGGGCCGCATGTGGCCCCTGGGACACAGGTTGTGCACCCCTGGTCTAGAGGAAAGAAGGCTTGTACACAAACATAGAAGAGGATTCTTTAATTCTGTAAGAGCAGTGAGACTATGGAACACTCTGCCTGAGGAGGTGGTGAATTCATTAAAAGAGTTCAAGGGGGGCCTGGATGTATTTCTGGAGTGTAATATTACAGGTTACAGTTACTAGAATTCTGGAGAAGGGCTATTGATCCAGGGAGTTATTCCAATTCCCCGATTGGAGTAAAGAAGGATTTTTTCCCCCTAAAATTGGATTCAACCCCATGAGGGTCTTCCTCTGAATCAATGTTGCAAGATAACAAGCTGAAATGGATGGACGGCTTTCTTTTTACAGCCTAATAAACTAGGGGGGAGATTTATTAAACTGGTGTAAAGTAGAACTGGCTTAGTTGCCCATAGCAACCAGTTTCCACTTTTTATTTTTCACAGATCCTTTGGAAAATGAAAGGTGGAATCTGATTGGGTGCTATGGGCAACCAAGCAAGTTCTAGTTTACACCAGTTTGATATATCTTCCCCTAGATTACTATTTCAGCAAATGTCTGTTATGTAGACAAAGGTAAAGGAGTTGGTCCATCTTGTACATTGGGGTATATGACCCCAATGTCTGATTGGAGCGAGTCGCACTACTGGCCAAATGACCACTGGTTCCATGACCAAATTAATGTAACACTGAGCTGTGAACCTGAAATGAGGACTAGAGGGTTCAGGCTACGCTACAATATGCCAACCCACACTGTAGTTCCCCTAAGTAGAATCTGTGCAACATCCCCTTGTGAAGACCTCTTCATGGCATTGCCCACATGGTCTCCAGACCAGTCTCTGGCTACCATTGTGTTTGAGAAAAAAAAAAAAGTGGGATTAATCCGGAATAGGATAGACCTCCACTGCAGCCTCTATTGTCATCTTGCTATGCACCACAATAGCCTTTGCAAATGGAGGCTTGAGGTCAGTGAAACTGCTGTAGCTGGATCTCTGGCTCATGGCTAGTCATTCAAACACCTTCTGATGATTGTGTAGACACTATTTGCCACTCTAGGCTTGGGATGTGATGTCCAATTTCAATTGCAGTACAGAATGGATCATTGCCATTCTTTTAATCAGACAGTGCTGAGGGTCGCCTCTTTGCACCTCTTGCCACTATTGCAGTTTGTTGTTCTCTCAACCACCAGGACACATAAACGTTGATCTGTGATGACATGTAGGCCTAGGAGCATAATGATCTGTTGGAGCAAGGGCTCCAAGTCCAAGGATACTGTCCCTTTCAGTTTTCTACAAGTGGCACGTCAACGAACAGGAGGCATCGCACAATCATCCCCAGAACTTAATCCAATTTTAGAAATTTCACATGGCAAAAAAAAAAAAAAAAAAAAAAAAGTAAATTTGCTTTCAATCTGGTTTTTCTGCCCATCCCACATGCCATAGATAGGCAAACTACGGCCTGGCAGACCTTTTTATCCAGCCCGCAGAGCTGCACTGCGATGGGAAGCAAAATTTATTCACTTCACTTGCTGCTAACATAATTGCAGAGAAGCGCCATAATCTGGCGCCAGCGCACTGGATACAGTAGTCTGCGCCCACGCGGACTACTGGCAGAGGCATCGTTGAGCAAAGTGCGCATGTGCCGTCTTCCAGCACACCTCGCTTGACGATGCCTCTGCCAGTAGTGGGCGCAGACTACTGTATCCAGTGCACCTGCGCGAGATTACAGCGCTTCTCTGCATTTACCTTAGCAGCAAGTGGGCACGGGATGAATAGAGGGACTGACAGGAGGGAAGCGCTCCTGTCACTCCCTCATTGTAGCGTGGCTGAGCCCTGTATGGTCCGTGGGTACAGGGAACATCCATCTCCTGTATCCGGCCGGACTAACAGTCAGTCCACTCGGGTTCAGTAACCAAAAGCGCCTGTACCCGTGGACCATACAGAGCTCAGCCACTCTACACTAGAGGTGGGGGGGGTTTGAGAGAAGAATGACAAGAGAGGGGGGGGGGGGGAGGGGAGGAAGAATGACAAGAGGGGAGGGGGGGGGGGAGGAGGAAGAATGACAAGAGGGGAGGGGGAGAGGGGGGTTGTAGTGATGTGGGGAACTGCAGCGGCTGAGTGCCAGCTGGGCATTGTAGTGCTCAGTAAAGTGTCATGGTGCCCGCTGTGTTTGTGCCCTCCGGACCCCTCCGGACCCTGTAATCCTTTCCACATGTCATGGCGGCCGCCAGGGGCGATCACTTGGACGTTGGCAGCATCTGATGGGTCATATAACCTATTGAGAGGGGGAAGCACTATGGGGGCCCTATATACTGGCACAATATGGGGGGGCACTATGGAGAAGAGGGGAAGGAGCACTATGGGGGCATCTACTGGGGGCTTTATGACGCAACTCTGCCTGGCTCCTAACTTTTTTTTATGTGGCTCCTAGATTCCAAGGAAATTTGTCAAGCCCTGATATTTAAACACACTCTTCATCTAAAACCCTCTCCAATTGCGTGATGCCATGCTATTCTCACCACCAAGCTTTGTTTTCCTGGCTGTAGCCAAACACTAGCCTCAGCAGTCTTGTATTGTATACTGTTAATACCTGTGGATGGCTACAGAATTCATGTGCAGTGTATGGGCACATCATCACATTATCACGGCAGTGGCAGGAAATATAGAAGCGGTGGCACTGGAATGGGCTTGTTTATTTTATTAACTCAGACATCATTAGAGGGGTTAGCCATAAAAAAATATTGATAAACTATCCAAAGGATAGGCCATCAATATCACACTGACAGGGGTCCGAGTCTCGGCACCACCAGCGATCAGCTGTTTCAGAAAGCTGCAGCGCTCTCTGGAGCACTGGTGAGCGCAGCAGCCTCCCAGGTGTTTATCTAGCACGTCCCCATACATAATATAGCAGCTGTGCTTGGTATTACAGCTTAGCCCCTTTGCTTCTATTTTTGTTAGCCATTAAAGGTATCAGACCTGCAAGACTCTTACTTTGTTTCCCTTATTTAAAACGACAAATAGGAATTTCAGCTTCTGTAACGACCTGTACAATAAAATGATAATATTTCATATTCCATATATTCAACAGTGTAAGGGTACTTTCACACTAGCATTAGAAGAAGCCGTCAAGCAGTTCGTTGCTGGAACTGCCTGCCGGATCCGTAAATCCATATGCAAACGGATATCATTTGTTTCCAGATCCGCATGCGGATTTGTCTGACAAATGCATCGAAATACCGGATCCATCTCTCTGATGTCATCTGGCAAAACGGATCCAGTATTTATTCTTCTCACATTTTTAAAGGTCTGCGCATGCGCAGACCGGAATACCAGATCAGTTTTTAGAGAACACTTGGTACCGGATCCGACATTAATACATTTCAATAGAAAATAATTCCCGGATCCGCCAAGTGTTCCGGAAATTTTGGCCGGAGAAAAATCTGCAGCATTTTCTCCGGCCAAATACCGTGAAAGGGACGGAACGGAAGGCATCCTGATGCATACTGAACGGACTGCTTTCCATTCAGAATGCATTAGGACAAACTGATGCATTTTTTTTCCCCGGTATTGAGCCCCTATGACGGAACTCAATACTGGAAAACTTTAACGCAAGTGTAAAAGTACCCTTAAAAAAAAAAAAATAATAATTAAAAATGCCAATCCAATGAAAAGCTAACAAAAAGTTGTATGTGCCCTAAAGTGGCTCCAATGAAAAACTAACACAACCCGCAGGAGAAGAGAAAAAAAAAAAAAAAAAAAAACTACAGGAAAATGAGGCTAGTTTCACACTAGCGGCCGGACTGATCCGACAGGCTGTTCACCCGACGGAACAGCCTGTCCGATCAGTCTTGATCCGTGTGCCCCCGGACTACCGCTCCAGCCCCATTGACTATAATGGGGACGGGCGGACTTCCGGCAGCCTCTCGCCATGCTGCCGCAAAAGATGTCGGACATGTCGTAGTTTTATTCCGGCGGCCTCTCGCCATGTGCTGCGGTGCCTCCACCGGAATTCCGCCCCGCCCCGCCAGGATCAGTCCTGCTGCTAGTGTGAAAGTAGCCTAAGTGTTGTGGGTTTTTGAATACAGTGAGACACACAAAAATAAAAAAAATGGCAAGAAAGTTTTTATTGCCTAAAAGTAGCCCAAGATGTCTTTTAAAGTTATACAATACATTACAATTCACCATTCCACACTCGTGCTGATTAGCAGTTTCAGAGCAGCTCTGGGGCCACAACTACATATTTCTGTCCGTTGTATAGTGGATGGAGCTGGTTAGCGCACACTGCTACCACTGAACCCCTGCCCATCATATACTGATAGTTAGTGTTGAGCGAACTTGTTTTTTTTAAGTTCGGGTTATCGAAGAATCCCGTTATGGATTCCGCTACCATGAACCATAACGGAATTTGGAATCCATAACAGTGTTACGGAGTCCAAATTCCATTATGGACCGTGGTAGCGGAATCCATAACGAGATTCTTTGATAACCCGAACTTTGGACGCCGAACTTAAAAATACAAGTTTGCTCAACTCTACTGATCGTTTATTCCTGGGATCAGCAACCTCCAGCCCTCCAGGTGTTCTGAACTACAACTTCAAGAGTAGTCTTTTTGCTTCTTCAGGAGTTACAAGAACAGCAGAGTAAGTGTGCATGCTGGGAGTTGTAGTTACACAGCTATTGGAGTGCTGAAAGATGCTGACCCGAGGATAGGCCATCAATAGTAAAGAAGTGCACAACCAACTGCCTTAAAGGGGTTGTTCACCCCTGGGGGGGCTTTTGGGCAGACCTCGAGGGGGAATCATACCTGATCCCTTTTGCTGGGTTCAAGCTCCCTCTCTCTCCCTGTGTCAACATAAGGCTCGACAAGGGCAATGTGTAAACCTCTAGTATACACGCGGTGTGTGCGAGTCCCAAGCTTTCTACTTTCCCTTCATTTAGGCCGGCATCACCAATTCTGCACTAATGTACTAGGGACAGTTCTCTTTCCAACAAAATTTGTGTGCAAGAAAAGCTTAAGTAGAAGCTAGCTAGGAGGCCGGAAGCTAGAAGGGGCACACGGTCTTGGACTTATCACACCGCACGTCCGCATACACACATACTTGCTAGGCCTTCGGCCAAGATAACGTCACGCTAGATGTAAGACATTCTCCCTTCCCCACCCTATAATTTGCCAATTGACTTTACCTACATAGATCGTAGACGCACATACAATCATCAAAACAAAAAAAAAAATCACTGGTTAATATACGGTGAAAAGAAGGGAAAACTACCTACTGTGGAGTCAGGATCCCTTCGTGTACCACTGACGTCAAAACGGACAATGACGTCACTCTCGGTGGATCTTATACCACACAACGAATTCTTCTGCTTCCACCGAACCCGCTCTACCACGCCCAGCCCTGACGCCACTGCCTATACTCACCACTGCCAATCACGCTTTCTAGACACAATAAGTGACTGTGGTAGCCAATAGGGGAGTGCCTTATTCAACGAGCGGAAGATTGGGTGGAGAATCAAGGGAGGGGATGGGACGTTTCCTAATTTACCCAGAACAGTATTTCCCAATTTCTAGCCAGTGTGCCTCCAGCTGTTGCAAAACTACAACTCCCAGCATGCCCGGACAGCCTTTTGCTGTGCGGGCATGCTGGGAGTTGTAGTTTTGCAACAGCTGGAGGCACACTGGCTGGGAAACACTGAGCCCAGAAGACTCAGAAGAGATCGTTGGGAGTGGTTATTTCGGAAGGGTTGTGACTAAATCTTCTTTTGCCCGTAAAAGACCTGGTCTCTATCAGTGATATGAAATAGCCGACTCTGTGTGAGCTATTTCCGATCTCTAGTAAGGACCTTTTCCCCCCTAGTGGTCAGGTCCTGAACTGAAGTAGTAAATAGCCTGCTCACAGGGAGTTGGCTAAATCCCATTCTCCATAAGGACCTGGGGGTCTTTTATTAAAGGGGTTGTTTGGGTTCAGAGCTGAACCCGGACATATCCCCATTTTCACCCAGGCAGCCCCCCTGAATTGAGCATCGAAGCAGTTTATGCTCCGATGCTCTCCTTTGCCCTGCTGTGAAACCGCGCAGGGAAAAGGCATTTTCTGGAGTTTCGGGACGAACCGGGCTCTCCTCAGGGCTACTAGGCAGAGGCTTCCACGCAGCAGTGAGCCCGATGGGCGGGCTTTAGTGCTACCCTGGCAGTTTTACAGGCTAGGGCAGCGCTAAAGCCCGCCCATAAGTGCCGGTGACGTCACCGAACACACTGCTAGGCGGTGTAATCTAGATCTAATCTGAGATGGGGGGGTCTCATCAGAGGTTTGATCTGAGGATCTGTTATTGGGGTCTGATCTGAAAGGTAAGGGGGTAGTTTCTGTACTGGCGCACAATATAACCCCCTTATATTTTTTGTACTGGGGTACATTATAAGGGGGTATTTGCACTGGCGCACATTAAAAGGGGGTCATTTTTGTACTGGCACACATTGGGTGGTATTTTTCTATTGGCATTCCTTATAATGAGAATATTACTACTGGGGGGCTATGGGGAACATAATTACTAATATGGGCACAATGGGGGCATTCTTACTAGATTTGAGCGACACCTGGAAGGACGGGTTCGGCTGAACTTCACAGAAAAGTTCTGGTTCAGAACCCGAACTTTACCCCGAACCCCATTTAAGTCAAAGGGGACCCGAACTTTTGGGCACTAAAAAAGTTTGGCTGTAAAAAAAGTCCTGGAAAGGGCTAGAGGGATGCAAAAGGCAGCAAAATGTGGGTAAGTGCCCTGCAAACATATGTAGATAGGGAAATAACTTAAAATAAAATAAATAAAAATTGAAAATTATTAACCTGCAACTTGGAGGAGAAGGTGGATGTGGAGTTGGAGGTTGAGGAGGCAGTGAATGTGGTGTTGTAGGTGGAAGCGGCGATGGAGGAGGAGGAGGTAGCTAGCTAACAATGTTTTTTGGTTTTTTTTTTAAATTAGGGTAGCCCCCCAAAAAATGGGACAAATAAAAAATAGAAATCAAAGAAGAAGTCCACTTGAGTACAAGAATGTATGGTTGAGGCGGGTATAAATGTCTATTCTGCACAAGGTACAGACAAGTCTTGTGGGATCCAAGCCTGGTTCATTTTAATGAATGTGAGCTTGTCCACGTTGGCTGTAGATAGGCGGCTGCGTTTATCTGTAATGACCCCCTGCCGTGCTAAATACACGTTCAGACAATACACTGGCTGCAGGGCAGGCCAGCACCTCCAAGGCATAAAGGGCAAGCTCAGGCCATGTGGACAATTTGGAGACCCAGAAGTTGAATGGTGCAGAACCATCAGTCAGTACATGTAGGCGTGTGCAAAAGTACTGTTCCACCATGTTGTTCAAATGCTGCCTCCTGCTAAGAAGTTCCATATCAGCTGGGGATGCCAGTTGCTGTAGTGACAAAGGTTTTACACATATTGGCCATGCTAACCCTGCCTTCTGAGGTGCTGGCCGTGACCCAGCTCCGTTGGCGACCTCTTCCTCCTTTGCCTAGTGCTTCCACTTGTCCCCCGGGGTCAGTTGGGAATGTCCTCAGGAGCGCGTCTATCAGCGTGCGCTTGTAGTCGTGCATCTTCCTATCACGCTCCAGTAAGAGAATTAAGGACGGCATGTTGTCTTTGTAACGGGGATCCAGCAGGGTGGCAACCCAGTAGTCGGCACAAGTGTGGGCAACTCTGCAGTCATTGCGCAGGCACTGCAGCATTTAGTCGCTTATGTGTGCCAGGCTGCCCAGAGGTAAGGATAAGCTGTCCTCTGTAGGTGGTGTATCGTCTGTGTCCTCTGTATCCCCCCAGCCATGCTCCATTGATGGCCTTTACTGCATTGGGTGCCACCCTGCTGTGAACCCGGTTCTTCCTCCTCTACTTCCTTCTCCAGGACTGTGCCCTGGCTGGCCACATGTGTACCTGGCCTCTGCTGGTGCAGTAACCCACCCTCTGAGCCACTTCTGAATGACCGGCCTAAAACCCTGTGAAATGCCCCCTCTTCCTCCTCCTTTTCCTCCTGTGCCACATCCTCTTCCATCATTGGCCTAAGTGTTTTTTCAAGGAGACATAGAAGTGGTATTGTAACGCTCAGAACAGCGTCATCACCACTGGCCATGTAGGTTGAGTACTCGAAACACTGCAACAAGGCACACAGGTTTCGCATGAAGGCCCTTGTGGCTGCCCCTGTCGGAATAATAATAATTCAATTAAGAATTATTAATTATGGTCATAAAATAATTAACCATTAATTTTTCATAACTTCTAGAAATCATGACCTGGTGAATTGTAGATAACCCAATCGATACAATTCACATCTGAGGCTGACTATTTCCTCAGATAATAAGTTCTTTTCATGTGAGATGACATTAATGCAAAAGATGTAGTTTTGACATTATATAATAATACACAGGTATTATAAAAACATGCAGATTTATTGGTTACAAGGTTATAAATATAAATAAGTGAATAAACACAATGATATATGCCAATGAATATATACGACATTGATATAAAGCATTACAAGCTTAAAATAAGTAAATAAACACAATACATGTGGGTAGAAGCAACTTGTCACATTATAACAAAGCTCTTATTTGGTTAGGATATCAAAACAAGAAGTAAAATTATATACATCAATTCTGTCCAGAGGAAACCTCATGATATCATGATGGGCATGTCTAATCCTAAACACCAATATGGAATGGTGAATACATTCTGCCCCCCTCTAACCAACTACACCTCACATGACTTCAGGAATGGGCAAATCCATCAAAGGATATAATTTAGAAAAGATAACTGTATCCTTCCGCCCCATCCTGGACTATTTTCACGTGTATGACTTGGTAAGACTATTAAGACACACAATAGAAATGGGAAGAACTTGGAACAAGTCTATCCAGTGGGAATTTTTTACCTAGCTTGGCGAAGTATGCTACTATCAATATTTATATCTATGCAATCATTTAATACTTTGCTAGATTATGAGTCTTGATTCTTCTGCAGGTAGAATGAAGCCTCACAATATCCTAAGACTACATCTCGTGAGTGGTCCTAACGCTAAATCCTACCTGTTATGGGCCATGACAGCCACATAAAATCAGTGAGTGAGTGAGTACAAAACTGAACTTGCTTTCATAGTGCCTGCTAGTAACCATCCGGTTCCAGGAGGAGTACACAGTGGGCTCAGCATGCATGTTGGTACCTGCGTCCCTGGATCTAATGGAGGCTGTTATAGCACCAGAAAGGGTTAATAAGTACGGTTGATCCCAGCATGCATGCTGGGCCCGCACTCCCTGGATTTTATGTGGCTGCCATGGCCCATAACAGGTAGGATTTAGCGTTAGGAATAGTGCCTGCTAGTAACCATCCGGTTCCAGGAGGAGTACACAGTGGGCTCAGCATGCATGTTGGTATCTGCGTCCCTGGATGTAATGGAGGCTGTTATAGCACCAGAAAGGGTTAATAAGTACGGTTGATCCCAGCATGCATGCTGGGCCCGCACTCCCTGGATTTTATGTGGCTGCCATGGCCCATAATAGGTAGGATTTAGCGTTAGGAATAGTGCCTGCTAGTAACCATCCGGTTCCAGGAGGAGTACACAGTGGGCTCAGCATGCATGTTGGTACCTGCGTCCCTGGATCTAATGGAGGCTGTTATAGCACCAGAAAGGGTTAATAAGTATGGTTGATCCCGGCATGCATGCTGGGCCCGCACTCCCTGGATTTATGTGGCTGTCATGGCCCATAACAGGTAGGATTTAGCGTTAGGACCACTCACGAGGGGGCCTTGGCGTGGCGAGTGGCTTATTACCTTTTGATCAAAATGTACACTAACTACCTCTTACAGCTTCTGTCATAGAGGCAGGGCAGAGTTCTGGTTGCAGAGTGCTGTTAAAATTTTTTGTTTGTATATATATGTGCCACAGTAACGTGCACCTGCAGACAGGGACGTGCTGACTGACCCCCCATTTATGTTTCTAAGACTACATCTCAATATGGAGATGATCTATTAATTAATGTGTTTATGTATTCGCCAATCTAGATGGTATGACTTCACCAACATTATCCAATTAGTCTTAATAAAATGAAATATCATTCTTTATGTCTCTTACCAAGTCCTAGCAGGAATCACACTTCTGCTCCTAGGAAAGCTGGGTGGTCCATCATCGCATGTCTCACCATGACTTTCATATTGATAGACCACTCTCTCTTGGGTGTTCTGGCTATGATGATGATCCTGATGCTCTATCCTGGAATGTTCCTGCTCTTTGCTTGTTGCTTGTTCTTTGCTTCCTGGAAATCCCCTTTTTCCAACAGTAATTATTCCAATCCTTATCTTACATTACCTTCCCCCTGGATTAAGATCTTCCAATCATACGTTCATATGGTAATGATCCTATGAGATCATATTTACCCATAATGCAACTATGGAGGATGGTATCATGATATCCATCTGTCTCCGGATGGCACTGTTGTGCAAGCTATTAGCGCCATACTATAAAGAGTTAACTATGGCACTCTTGTATTATATACATTTGATCCTCGTCATCGTAAATCAGAGATAAGGATTAGTTTAGACATTAAAACAACTAAAGACAGACTCCTAGGCGTCTCTCTGAATGTTTCTCACACCGTTGATCTATGGACCATAATGATATAAATGGGGCTTGTTCTCTTCAGACGGACATGTCTGGAGAATCCAGTGTACTCCCAACAGATAAGACCACATCTGTGGCAATAACTTTTTAAAATACAATGTTCTTTGTATTCAGTAAGCTTTTACACAGACTGAACCCGGCATGACCTCATGTTGGCCTGTTTCAGCCATACAGCAAAACTTTAGTTCAGCCTGTCTCTTAAAGACAATGATCATCTATTTTGGACTAATATGATCAGGTATCATATACACTCATGAAAATGCCCGACACCCCCATACATTATAATGTCTCCTTGTGGCTGCCCCCATACAGGGCCGGTGCAAGGATTTTTGCCGCCCTAGGTAAAAGAAAAGTTTGCCGCCCCCCCCCCATGTGACATCACAATGCCCCACCCATATGATCTGCCATAATAACTAACGCGAGGGCCGCCGTGTTTACATTAAAAAGCCTGCAGGGAAAGCCTATAGACACTAGAGCCACTACATTAGGCTGCAGAGGTTCTGGGGACTATAGTGTCCCTTTAATGTGAGGTAAATTAGAGACTAGTCCCATTAATAATCTACTAGATCGCCTACTTACACCCAGATGAGGATGAGGATGGGCTCTGGCTCCATTGGTCTGGTGTGGGACAGGCTCTCTGGTGGCAAAAATCAATGTTCTGGGAGAATGGAAAGCTGCTCCATTTTTTGGGGCCCTTTACACAGTTCATGGTCTGGGCCCCAGGAGAGTATGCCCATAAGGCCCACCTATAAGTCCACCTACATGTTCCACCCATTAGTTTGTTTACAGGGGGTGAAGTGTGGAGGGGATGTGTTCTGTGCTGCTGTACAGAATCTAATGTGTGTGCTTATGGGATGTAGCGTATAGGGATAGCAGTGTGTGGAGGTGATGCAGTGTGTGTGTGTGTGTAGTGGATGCAGTGTGTGTGTAGTGGATGCAGTGTGTGTGCAGTGGATGCAGTGCGTGTGTAGTGGATGCAGTGTGTAGTGGATGCAGTGTGTGTGCAGTGGATGCAGTGTGTGCACAGTGGATGCAGTGCGTGTGTAGTGGATGCAGTGTGTGTGTAGTGGATGCAGTGTGTGTGTGTAGTGGATGCAGTGTGTGTGTAGTGGATGCAGTGTGTGTGCAGTGGATGCAGTGTGGATGCAGTGCGTGTGTAGTGGATGCAGTGTGTGTGTAGTGGATGCAGTGCGTGTGTAGTGGATGCAGTGCGTGTGTAGTGGATGCAGTGTGTGTGTGTGTGGAGTGTATAGGGAGACCAGTGTGTAGGTGATGCAGTATGTGTAGGTGATGCAGTATGTGTAGGTGATGCAGTGTGTGTGTGTGCAAGGGAGAGAAAGAAGTTTGTGTTTGTGTATAAGGTTTGTGTTGTGTGTTTCTGAATGTGTGTACAGAGTGCGTTCTGTGAATCTGTGTTTGCATGTGTAAGGCTCCATTCACACATCCACAATTCTGTTCCTCATTTTGCGGAACGGAATTGCGGACCAATTTATTTCTATCCACACTCCCGGGTCCACACTACCATCCCGCAAAAAATAGAACATGTCCTATTCTTGTCTGCAATTGAGGACAAGAAAAGGCATTTTCTATGAGAGCGCCGGCGATGTCCGTGTTTTGTGGATCCGCAAAACACACTTGGACGTGTGAATGGAGCCTAAGAGATGCATTGTGTGTAAGGGATGCAGTGTGTGTGTGTGTGTGATGGATGTCAAAATCCCCCCCCCCCCCCAGTCACTCTCTTTCTTACCCCCCTCCCTTGTGTCACTCTTTTCCCCTTCTTGTCACTCTCATTACCCCATCATTACTCTTATTCCCCCTAGTCACTCTCTTTCTTGCCCCTCTTGTGTCACTCTGTTCCCTCCTGTCAGTCCTTCTAGTGTGGTGTGGCCGCCCCTTCTTGTCACTCTCATCCCCCCCCATCACTCTCATTCCCCCCTCCCCCCTTGTGTCACTCTGTACCTCCTGTCAGTACCTGTGGAGTAGGGCCCAGTATTAAGGCAGACAGCGTGAGCACTTCCCTGGTGTCAGTCCCTGTGGAGTAGCGTGGCCGAGCTCTGTCCGGTTCCGCGGATACAGAAGCATTTGTTCCCTGTACCCGGCCGGACTGAGAGGAAGTGCACACTAAGTGAGCACTTCCTGTCAGTCCGGACAGGTAAAGGGAAACAAAAGCTCCTGTACCTGCGGACTGTACAGAGCTACGCTACTCCACAGGGACTGACACTAGGGAAGTGCTCACACTGTCTGCCTTAATACTGCGCCCGGGCGGTGCGCACACAGGGACGCGTCAGCCCGGGCGGGAGCCGGCGCCCCCAGCAAGAGTGCGCTCTACGCGGTGGCGTACTCTGCTTATGGGTGGCGCCGGCCCTGCCCCCATACAGTATAACGTCTTCATGCATCTGCCCCCATTCAGTATAATGTTACCTTGTGGCTGCCCCCATACAGTATAATGTCACCTTGTGGCTGCCCCCATACAGTATAACATCTCCTTGTGGCTGCCCCCATACAGTATAACGTCTTCATGCATCTGCCCCCATTCAGTATAATGTCACCTTGTGGCTGCCCCCATACAGTATAACATCTCCTTGTGGCCCCCATACAGTATAACGTCTTCTTGTGCTCCCATACAGTATAACATCTCCTTGTGGCTGCTCCCATACAGTATAACGTCTCCTTGTGGCTGCCCCCATACAGTATAACATCTCCTTGTGGCTGCCCCCATACAGTATAACATCTCCTTGTGGCTGCCCCCATACAGTATAACATCTCCTTGTGGCTTCTCCCATACAGTATAACATCTCCTTGTGGCCCCCATACAGTAAAACATCTCCTAGTGCCCCCATACAGTATAACGTCTCCTTGTGGCTGCCCCCATACAGTATAACATCTCCTTGTGCCCCCATACAGTATAACGTCTCCTAGTGGCTGCCCCCATACAGTACAACGTCTCCTTGTGGATGCCCCCATACAGTATAATGTCTCCTTGTGGCTGCCCCCATACAGTATAACGTCTCCTTGTGGCTGCCCCCATACAGTATAACGTCTCCTTGTAGCTGCCCCCATACAGTATAACGTCTCCTTGTGGCTGCTCCCATACAGTATAACGTCTCCTTGTGCCCTCATACAGTATAACGTCTCCTTGTGGTTGCCCCCATACAGTATAACGTCTCCTTGTGGCTGCCCCCATACAGCATAACGTCTCCTTGTGGCTGCCCCATACAGTATAACGTTTCCTTGTGGCTTCCCCCATACAGTATAACGTCTCCTTGCATCCGCCCCCATACAGTATAACGTCTCCTTGCATCTGCCCCCATACAGTATAACGTCTCCTTGCATCTGCCCCCATACAGTATAACATCTCCTTGCATCTGCCCCCATACAGTATAACGTCTCCTTGCAGCTGCCCCATACAGTATAACGTCTGCTTGTGGCCCCCATACAGTATAACGTCTCCTTGTGGCCGCCCCCCATACAGTATAATGTCTCCAAGTGTTTTTTTCTTATAAATGGGCATTTATTGTGATATATGTCGTTATCGCAATAAATTTCTTAATATCGTTATCGTGGCAATATTTTTGATATCGCCCAACCCTAGGTCAGGCATTCTTTTTGTGTGTTTTTGACGCTTCTCTTGTATGTTTTTTTAATAAGCTTTCTCGGATAGCCCTTGTCTATAAACATTTTTTGTATTACCTTTGCTTGTTGTACAAAGCCTACATCTTCTGTACAATTGCGTCTCACCCGCTTAACCACCTCAGGACCGCCTAACGCACGGATGCGTCCAGCGGGCGGTCCTCTTTCTCTGGGTCGGCGCGTCATCTCGCGAGACTACACGCTGATGCCGCCGCGCATGCGCACTGCGCGGCGGTAAAAAGTTCAAGAAGGAGTTGGTCATCAGCCTGCCAGCCAATGACCATCGCTGGCAGGCTGAAGACTTTTTAAAAAAACTAATCAAAAGCCATATAATGCATTATATTTATAAATATAATGTGTTAAATGGCTTCTCTGCTCTCTACTGGGTCCTTTTCATCGGTTGGACCCTGCAGAGAGCACATGTGACTGTAAGTACACCAAGCACTACATACTTAGCCCCAGATCACCCCCCATCACCCCAATTAACCCCTTGATCACCCATTTCAATCAATCACCTGTCAATCACTAGTGAAAGGGAAAAAAGTGATCAGTGTAAACTGTCACTTTTTTTTTTCACTAGTATTGACTGTTAGGTTTAGTTTAGGCCCCTTTGGTAGGTAGTTAGCTTCTGTTAGCGCCCAGCCCACCGCACCGCAGTCACCGATTTGCTGATTAGCGTAGCGCTAATCAGCATTTGTACTTTTATAGTATCTGTAAGTGATCAGAACTGATCACAGTCAGAACTATAATAGTATTAGTGTCACCTTAGTTCGCCCCCCACCCAAAACGCAGTGTTTGCCTGAACAGGCCTGATCAGTCGCCCACACGTGCATTCACCCACGCCCACCCTGCCGCAGTGACAAAAATGATTTATTTATTTTATCACTGCACAATCACTTCACAAGCGCTGCGGCGATAAAAAAATCTGTTTTGATCTTTTTTATCAATCGCAGCGGCTTCCTGTACTTCGCTAGCCTCCCATTTGTAAGACAGGCTTGCTCTTTTTCTTGGGTAGTCTCAGGGAATACCCCCTAAATTTAGTTGTCCAAATGTCAAATAAGGGGTATTCCTCTGAAGAGGCCTACAGGATTCTGACCCAGTTGGATAAGGAATGGGAACCCTTATCTGATGAATACAGCGGGTCAGAATATGAACCTGTAGAAAGCAGTGGCAGTCTGACCCAAAGTTCGGACGAGGAGGTTGAGGTCCCTGATAGCACCAGGCGTACCCAGCCCCGTGTCGCTAGACCACAGGTTGCGCAGGATCTGTTTCAAGGGCAGCAGAGTGGCGCTGGCGCTGCCGGATTAGATGGTGAGGCATACACCAGCACTGCCGTAGAACATGGTGAAGTGGCGATCACCAGAAGGGCAGTTGAAGCTGGTACGGTGGCACGTGCAGTAATTCCCCCGTCGCAGCCACCGCGCTGACAGGCCCGTAGAGCCCCTAGAATCCCTGAGGTGCTGGCAAACCCTGATTGGCAGCCCCCAACTTCAGCAGCACCATTAGTTCACCCTTTCACCGCCCAGTCAGGAGTTCGGGTGGAGACAGCTCAGATCGGATCGGCACTGGGGGTTTTTGAGCTGTTCTTCACTGTGGAGCTCTTTGACCTAGTCGTGGCAGAAACAAATCGGTATGTCACTTAATTTATAAACGCCAACCCGGGAAGCTCTTATGCCCAGTCTTTCCGGTGGAAACCAGTCCAAGTTTCCGAATTTAAAACTTTTCTGGGCCTTCTCCTCAACATGGGCCTAACAAAAAGGCATGAATTGCGGTTATATTGGTCCACGAACCCAATTCATCACATGCCCATGTACTCTGCTGCCATGTCCAGGACACGATTTGAGACCATCCTGCATTTCCTGCACTTTAGCGACAACACCACCTCCCGTCCCAGAGGCCACCCAGCTTTTGACCGTCTCTACAAAATTCGGCCCCTCATAGACCACTTCAACCTGAAATTTGCAGATTTTTATACCCCCGCACAAAACATCTGCGTAGACAAGTCCCTGATACATTTTACCCGGCTCCTTGGCTTCAAACAGTACATCCCAAGCAAGCGCACCCGGTATGGGGTCAAATTGTATAAGCTCTGTGAAAGGGCCACAGGCTATACATACAAATTTCGGATCTATGAGGGAAAAGAGCAGACCCTGGAGATGGTCGGTTGCCCTAACTACCTGGGGAGCAGTGGGAAGATAGTCTGGGACTTGGTGTCACCCGTATTCGGCAAGGGGTACCATCTCTATGTGGACAATTTCTACACAAGTGTGCCCCTCTTCAGGCATTTGTTCCTAGAACAGATTGGCTGCTGTGGCACCGCGCGACCTAGTCGCCGGGGCTTCCCCCAACGGCTCATTACCACCCGTCTTGCAAGGGGGAGAGGGATGCTTTGTGTAAAGAAGAACTGCTCGCGGTGAAATGGAGAGACAAGCGTGACGTTTACATGCTCTCCTCCATTCACGCAGACATGACAATCCAAATTGAACGAGCAACCAGTGTCATTGAAAAGCCCCTCTCGGTCCACGACTATAATTTGCTCATGGGAGGGGTGGACTTCAATGACCAGATGTTGGCCCCATATTTGCTTTCCCGCAGGACCAGACGCTGGTATAAGAAGGTGTCTGTATATCTAATTCAATTGGCCATATATAATAGTTTTGTTCTCTACAGTAAGGCTGGGAGAACAGGATGCTTCCTCAAATTTCAGGAAGAGATCATCGAGAACCTCCTGTATCCAGGAGGTTCCGTGGCCCCAACCACCAGTGTAGTGAGCCGTCTACACGAGCGACATTTCCCCAATGTCGTTGCTGGTACCTCAAACCAACCGCCACCCCGAAAAAGATGTCGTGTCTGTAGCAGGAGTGGAATAAGGCATGACACCCGCTATTTCTGTCCTGACTGCTCTGACCACCCTGCCCTATGCCTAGGGGAGTGTTTCCGGAAGTACCACACTCAGGTACACTTAGGGACGTAGGAATTGCAGGACACGGGTAGTTTTTACACTCCGGATCTAGGATCTCTCAGGATACTAGGTTTTGAGAGACCCTAACACATAGGGGTGCTGGTGTGCAACAGCAGAAATGTGAAACGGTAGAAACCTTTCCTTTCACTTGGGATAAAGTGCATAATGTACTTCGCACCATCTCTGTGTGATTTACACTTTACACATAGTCCCATGGGAAAGGAGAGGTTTCTGCTAGGAATATAAAGAGTGAAATGGTAAAAAAAAAAAAAAATTAAACAGGTAGCAAGAAAAAGAAATCTTGAGTTAGTTCAGGTTTTAAAAGTTTTATGGTGTTCAGGTTTATAAAAAAAGTTTTATGTTCAGGTTTTCTAAAGTTTGTAACGTTCAAGTTTATGAGCCTGCTGCCTGTTTTTTCTTCTTTTTTTTTTTTCCCCCTAACCACCCTTTATTTTCCAGGTAGACCAACGGACCAACCGACGAAAACGCTGCAGCACTGATGTGCATTCTGAGAGAAGCATTGCGCTGCTGTCAGAAGACACGTGAAGTCGGTGTATGCGGCGCTGCAAGACGAGATTTCTCCTCTGCAGTACAGGTACGTTTGCCAAGGCATATGAGCTGAGGAGAGGTGTTGGAGTTCATATGCTTTGGCAAACACTTTGTATTAAAAATCTGGCAAAGATGTCTTCCTCCACAACGATCGATTGATCGATGTGAATGGAGAAATCAGGTTTGCCAGGACATAGGAGTTGAAGTGAGTATGGATGTTTGGGCGGAGCCCCTATGTCCTGGCAATCGCCAGGCCCCTCTTTTTTTTCTTGCATATTTTTTGGCAGAGATTTTTTCTTCCACATCGATCGATGCGAATGAAGAAATCTGTGCCGTTCATTTTTTATTTCAGCCCAAATGCTGAACGGAAAAAAAATCTCATTACCCGTATGCTCCATATAAGGAGAATAGCAGAAACTCCTAATGCTGGCCATACATGTAATGATTGCGGAGACCCTCAAATGCCATGGCAGTACAAACACATCACATGTGACCCCATTTTGGAAAGAAGACACCCCAAGGTATTCGCTGAGGGGCATATTGAGTCCATGAAAGATTGAACTTTTTGTCACAAGTTAGCGGAAAGGGAGACTTTATGAGAAAAAAAAATATCAAATTCCGCTAACTTGTGCCAAAAAAAAAAATATTCTCTGAACTCGCCATGGCCCTCACAGAATACCTTGGGGTGTCTTCTTTCTAAGATGGGGTGACATTTGGGGTATTTTTACTGCCCTGGCATTTTAGGGACCCTAAAGCGTGAGAAGTAAAATGCGTAAAAATGCCATCCTAAAAGATACTCATTGGAATTAGGGCCCCTTTGCGCATCTTGGCTGCAAAAAAGTGTCACACATGTGGTATCGCCGTACTCAGGAGAAGTAGTGCAATGTGTTTTGGGGGGTATTTTTACATATACCCATGCTGGGTGTGAAAAATATCTCAGTAAATTGACAACTTTGTATAAAAAATGGAAAAAGTTGTCATTTAGGCCCCATGCACACGACCGTTGTTTGTTTCCGCGTCCGTTCCGTTTTTTTTCACGGATAGGATGCTTCCCCATTCATTTCAATGGGTCCGTCAAAAAATGCGGATGATCAACCGTTTTTGTTCCGCATCCGTGATCCGTGTTTTCATTCCGTCAAAAAAAAAATGCATGTCCTATTTTTTTCACGTTTGCGGACAAGGATAGGCATTTTTACAATGGATCTGCCATAAAAATCGGATCCGTCAAAAAAAACGGTCCGTCATCCGTTTTTTTTGACGGACGCAAAATTTCAAGGAGGAGCGGACGCGGAGGCAGGCAACGGTCGTGTGCATGTAGCCTTACAGAGATATTTTTCACACACAGTATGGGTATATGTAAAAATACACCCCAAAACACATTGCCCTACTTCTCCTGAGTACGGTGATACCACATGTGTGCCACTTTTTTGCAGCCAAGATGCGCAAAGGGGCCCTAAATCCAATCAGTACCTTTAGGATTTCACAGGGCAATTTTACGCATTTGGATTCCAGACTTCTTCTCACACTTTAGGGGCCCCTAAAATGCCAGGGCAGTAAAAATACCACACAAGTGACCCCATTTTAGAAAGTAGACACCCCAAGGTATTCCGTGAGGGGTATGGTGAGTTCATGTAAAAAAAAAATTTTGTCACAAGTTAGTGGAATATGAGACTTTGTAAAAAAAAAAAAAAAATTTAAATTTCCGCTAACTTGTGACAAAAAATAAAAACGTCCATGAACTCACTATGCCCATCAGCGAATACCTTAGGGTGTCTACTTTCCGGAATGGGGTCACTTGTGTGGTATTTTTACTGTCCTGGCATTTTAGGGGCCCCTAAAGTGTGAGAAGTAGTTTGGAATCCAAATGCGTACCTTAGGGTGTCTATTTTCCGAAATGGGGTCATTTATGGGGTGTTTCTACTGTCTGGGCATTGTAGTACCTCAAGAAACAGGACAGGTGCTCAGAAAGTCAAAGTGCGGAAATTCACTTTTTTGCACCATAGTTTGTAAACGCTATAACTTTTACCCAAACCAATACATATACACTTATTGCATTTTTTTTTATCAAAGACATGTAGAACAATAAAGTTAGAGAAAAATGTATAGAGAAATGTAGTTTTATTTGGCAAATTTTCCAACAGAAAGTGAAAAATGTCATTTTTTTGCAAAAGTTTCGTCAAAAAAAGTAAAATATCAAAAAAAGGAAAAATGTCAGCAGCAATGAAAGACCACCAAATGAAAGCTCTATTAGTGAGAAGAAAAGGAGGTAAAATTCATTTGGGTGGTAAGTTGCATGACGGAGCAATAAACAGTGAAAGTAGTGTAGTGCAGAATTGTAAAAAGTGGCCTGGTCATTAAGGGTGTTTAAGCTAGGGGGGCTGAGGTAGTTAATATCATTATCGTGGCAATATTTTTGATATCGCCCAACCCTAGGTCAGGCATTCTTTTTGTGTGTTTGTGACGCTTCTCTTGTATGTGTTTTTAATAAACTTTCTCGGATAGCCCTTGTCTATAAACCTTTTTTGTATTACCTTTGCTTGTTGTACAAAGCCTACATCTTCTGTACAATTGCGTCTCATCCTCTTGTACTGGCTATATGGCACATTCTGTAGCCATTTCTTATAATGGAAACTTTTGTAGTGTATGTAGCTGTTGGTGTCTACTCGCTTGAAAAAGGTTTTTGTTATAAGGGTGTTGTTTTTATTGGTAATGGAAATGTCTAGAAAGTCTATATTGGTTTTGTCAAAGTTTGGGGTGAAAGAGATCCCCCAGTTCGTGTTGTTGAGTTCTCCACAGAATTCTAATGCTGAGCTTTCGTCGCCGTCCCAGATGATGAAGACATCATCTATATATCTTTTATAATAGATGATCTGTTTTCTCGGGTTATTATAGACATGTGTATTTTCAAATTGGCCCATGAAAATATTAGCAAAGGCCGGTGCCACTTTAAACAGCTCTACACACGAGGCGCTGCCTCCTGTCTCTCTTTTCTTTTACCTCACAGTAGTTATGCCAGATATGTGCCCCTCACAGAAGTTATGCCAGATATGTGCCCCTCACAGTAGTTATGCCAGATATGTGCCCCCTCACAGCAGTTATGTCAGATATGTGCCCCCTCACAGCAGTTATGTCAGATATGTGCCCCCTCACAGTAGTTATGCCCACATATGTGCCCCCTCACAGTAGTTATTCGAGATTAGGCCGCCCCCTCATGTTTGAAGAGCGCTCTAACGGGGCCCGGCATTCTCACTGTTCTTCATGCCGGGCCCATCAGAGTGCTCCTATATGGTGTGAGTGCAGCGGGCCGCCTCTCCCCACCGGGCGTGGTCGCGCCCTCTGCGACTGCGATCGTTGTGCCCCTGCAGAGACCCTTAACCACCTCAGCCCCCCTAGCTTAAACACCCTTAATGACCAGACCACTTTTTACAATTCTGCACTACACTATTTTCACAGTTTATTGCTCGGTCAGAAACTTACCAGCCAAATGAATTTTACCTCCTTTTCTTCTCACTAATAGAGCTTTCATTTGGTGGTATTTCATTGTTGCTGACATTTTTACTTTTTTTGATATTAATAAAAATATTACCTAACATTTTGCAAAAAAAATGAGATTTTTCGCTCTCTGTTGTAAAATTTAACAAAAAATACTACATTTCTATATAAAATTTTCTATAAATTTATTGTTCTACATGTCTTTGATTAAAAAAAATCCAATAAGTGTATATTTATTGGTTTGGGTAAAAGTTATAACGTTTACAAACTATGATGCAAAAAAGTGAATTTCCGCATTTTGAAGCAGCTCTGACTTTCTGAGCACCTGTCATGTTTCTTCAGGTGCTAGAATGTCAGGGGCATGGTGAGTTCATGTATGATTTTTTTTTTTTTTTCACAAGTTAGCTGAAAATGACACTTTCTGAGGAAAAAAAATAATAATAAAGTTTCCATTTCTGCTAACTTCTGGCAAAAAAAAATAAATCTCCCACGAACTCACTATGCCCCTCAGTGAATACCTTGGGGTGTCTACTTTCCGAAATGGGGGTCATTTGTGGGGTGTGTTTACTGTTCTGGCATTTTGGGCGAGGCTAAATTGTGAGCAACCATGTAAAGCCTAAAGGTACCCGTTGGACTTTACGCCCCTTTACGCACCCAGGCTGCAAAAAAGTGGCACACATGTGGTATCGCCGTACTCAGAAGAAGTAGGGCAATGTGTTTTGGGGTGTATTTTTACATATACCCATGTTGGGTGAGAGAAATATCTCTGTAAACTGACAACTTTGTATAAAAAAATTTAAAAAGTTGTCATTTACAGAGATATTTCTGACACCAGCATGGGTATATGTAAAACACACCCTAAGCACATTGCCTACTCTCTGATACGGCGATACCACATAAGTGACACTTTTTGCAGCCAAGATCGCAAAGGGCCCAAATTCCAATGAGTACCTTTAGGATTTCACAGGGCATTTTTACGCATTTGGATGCCAAACGACTTCTCACGCTTTAGGGGCCCCTAAAATGCCAGGGCAGTATAAATACCCCACAACTGACCCCATTTTAGAAAGAAGACACCCCAAGGTATTCCGTGAGGGGTATAGTGAGTTCATGTAAAATTTAATTTTTTGTCACAAGTTAGTGGAATATGAGACTTTGTAAGAAAAAAAATATATATCAATTTCCGCTAACTTGTGCCAAAAAAAAATCTTTTATGAACTCGCCATGCCCTTCACGGAATCCCTTGGGGTGTCTTCTTTCTAAAATGGGGTCACTTGTGGGGTATTTATACTGCCCTGGCATTTGAGGGTCTCCGCATTCATTACATGTATGGCCAGCATTAGGCGTTTCTGCTATTCTCCTTATATTGAGCATAGATTTTTTTTTTTCCCGTTCAGCCTCTGGACTGAAAAAAAAAATGAACGGCACAGATTTCTTCATTCGCATCGATCAATGTGGATGAAAAAATCTCTGCCAAAAAATGAGGGGAAAGGACATAGGAGTGCTTGCGAAGTAAGGCACCATTCACACGTCTGCAAAAATGTCCGGTGTTCAGTGTGAATGGGGCCGGCGTTGATGCGGAGAGCACACTATGTGCTCTTAGTATCAGCATTTGCGGAGCTGCGGCCGCCAACTTCCGGGTTTCGTCCCCGTAACATCCGGCCGCAGCTCCGCAAAAGAAAGAGCATGTCCTAGCATTTTCTATATAGTTCTGGCAATGTGCGGATCCTCAAAATGCGGAAAGCACATTGCAAAACACATAAGGACGTCTGAATGAGCCTTACAGGGGGGTGATTAGTGACATGGGGTGATCAGGGGTTAATCAGTGACGGGGGGGTGTTGGTGTGAACCGTCTGATATGCGACTCAGATGCGCTTTTTTTAACATCTACAGCCTGCCAGCGCATGATCAGCACTGGCAGGCTGTAGTTAAAGTTCCTGCCATTGCGATCCCGTGAGTGCGCTTGCACGCTGACAGGAAATCTCACCTGTCGCGAGATGACGGGCCGACGCGTCAACGAGGAACATCCCTGCGTTAGGCGGTCGGGATGTGGTTAATTATGACATAGTTGTGTTTCCAAACTGAAGGGCGGAGAAAACGTACCTGCATTTTGGAATAAATAAATTAAAAGAACAACACAAAAAAAGTCTGACGCAAGAAGGCAGAATACATTAGAATATTAATAGTGCAAAATTAAATCATGTCTTCTATTGAGTCTTGCTGGTAGACGTGTCTCTAACTGAAAAATCCAAAACAACTCTCGAATGAGTAGCTTACATTTGTAATCCCCTCCTCAGATGGGCGGAGTAACCAGCTCTACCCCCTGTACATGGAAGCTTGCGGTATTGCTATCATGGACAACCGAAAATTTAAGCTGAGCACAGACACATTTCTCACCTTGTGATGCGGTATATCAGGCAAATATTTCCTAATACCAGGCTCGGACTGACCCATAGGGGTACAGTCAGATAGCTGAGATGACTTCTAGGTATAGTGGAAAGCTAGCCAGTATCCTCTTCTCCCCAGGATCTACCTTCTCAAAGTTGCTGCAGGGACCCCCATATTCAATCATCTGGTAGCATCTTGCTACTGTGTGAGCAGGTAATATTTGAACGTATCCATACAGTGGGCCCCCAAAATAAATTTTACTGGTGGGCCCTAGGCCCCCCCGTCCAATCCTGCCTAATGCGGATCTTTAATTCATTGTTAGTACATCCAATATATTGTAGATATGATGCCTGAAGTTTGCTTTGGGGCACATATTTTTCTAGCTGGCAGTACAGTATTTCAGTTCATTGGGCAGTACTGTCATTACTGTAATGTGGTCACAATGCAACCAGTGGCGTGCCCGGGGGGGGGGGGGCTGGTCTGTAGTACGCCCCTGTACCAGCTGTCCAGATGGAAGCGCTCATTGCTGCAGCGCTGACGCCCGCGGCCCACATACTGCGGCGGGGCACAGGAGAGCATAGTTCCCTGCCTCGCCGCGGATCAATGTACTCGCGCATCTTCCTATCACGCTCCAGTGCATTGTCTTTGTACCGGGGATCCAGCAGGGTGGCAACCCAGTAGTCTGCACACAATAAAATGTGGGCAACTCTGCTGTCGTTGCGCAGGCACTGCAGCATGTAGTCGCTCATGTGTGCCAGGCTCCCCAGAGGGAAGGACAAGCTGTCCTCTGTGGGAGGCGTATCGTCATTGTCCTCCGTATCCCCCCAGCCACGCACCAGTGATGGGCCTGAGCTGTGTCGGGTGCCACCCCGCTGTGAACCTGCTTCATCCTCCTCCACATCCTCCTCGTCCTCCAGTAGTGGGCCCTGGCTGGCCACATTTGTACCTGGCCTCTGCTGTTGCAAAAAACCTCCCTCTGAGCCACTTCTAACAGACTGGCCTGAAAGTGCTAAAAATGACCCCTCATCCTCCTCCTCCTGGGCCACCTCCTCTTCCATCATCGCTCTAAGCGTTTTCTCAAGGAGACATAGAACTGATATTGTAACGCTGATAATGGTTTCATCGCCACTGGCCATGTTGGTGGAGTACTCGAAACAGCGCAATAGGGCACACAGGTCTTGCATGGAGGCCCGATCATTGGTGGTGAAGTGGTGCTGTTCCGCAGTGCGACTGACGCGTGCGTGCTGCAGCTGAAACTCCACTATGGCCTACTGCTGCTCGCACAGTCTCTCCAGCATGTGCAAGGTGGAGTTCCACCTGGTGGGCACGTCGCATATGAGGCGGTGAGCGAGAAGGCCGAAGTTACTCTGTAGCGCAGACAGACGAGCAGCGGCAGGATGTGAAGGCCGGAAGCGCACACAGACGGCCTGCACTTTATGCAGCAGCTCTGACATGTCGGGGTAGTTGTGAATGAACTTCTGCACCACCAAATTCAGCACATGCGCCAGGCAAGGAATGTGCGTCAAACCGGTTAGTCCCAGGGCTGCGATGAGATTTCGCCCATTATCGCACACCACCAGGCCGGGCTTGAGGCCCACCGGCAGAAACCACTCGTCGGTCTGTTGTTCAATACCCCGCTACAACTCCTGCGCGGTGTGGGGCCTGTCCCCCAAACATATGAGTTTCAGAATGGCCTGCTGACGTTTACCCCGGGCTGTGCTGAAGTTGGTGGTGAAGGTGTGTGGCTGACTGGATGAGCTGGTGGAAGCAGAGGAGGAGGAAGCCGAGTAGGAGGAGGCTACAGGAGGCAAAGAATGATGCCCTGCGATCCTTGGCGGCGGATGGACGTGCACCAAGGAACTCTCCTGGTACCCAGCCGCCACTACATTTACCCAGTGTGCAGTTAGGGAGATATAGCGTCCCTGGCCGTGCTTACTGGTCCACGTATCTGTGGTTAGGTGGACCTTGCCACAGATGGCGTTGTGCAGTGCACACTTGATTTTATCGGATACTTGGTTGTGCAGGGAAGGCACGGCTGTCTTGGAGAAGTAGTGGCGGCTGGGAACAACATACTGTGGGACAGCCATGGCGATCAGCTGTTTGAAGCTGTCTGTGTCCACCAGCCTGAATGACAGCATTTCAAAGGCCAGTAGTTTAGAAATGCTGGCATTCAGGCCCAAGGCTCGAGGGTGGCTAGGTGAGAATTTACGCTTTCTCTCCAAGGTTTGTGAGATGGAGAGCTGAACGCTGCCGTGTGACATGGTGGAGATGGTGGTGGTGTCGGTGGCACATCCTCTGTTTGGTGGGCGGCAGGTGCCAACTTTCCTCCCGAGGCGGAGAAAGAGGCCGAAGCAGCAGCAGAAGAGGGAGCAGGGGGAGCCTCTGAGTGAGTTCCTTGCTTTTAAGGTGTTTACTCCACTGCAGTTCATGCTTTGCATGTAGATGCCTGGTCATGCAGGTTGTGCTAAAGTTCAGAACGTTAATGCCTCGCTTCAGGCTCTGATGGCACAGCGTGCAAACCATTCGGGTCTTGTCGTCAGCACATTGTTTAAAGACGTCCAATGCCAGGGAACTTCTTGAAGCTGCCTTTGGGGTGCTCGGTCCTTGGTGGCGGTGGCCAGTAGCAGGCGAACTCTCTTGGCGGCGGCTGTTCTGCTTTTGCCCCCTGCTCCCTCTTTTGCTACGCTGTTGGCTCGGTCTCGCCACTGCCTCTTCCTCTGAACTATAAAAACTCAGTGGCACGACCTTCATTCTATGTGGGGTCTAGGACCTCATCGTCCCCTGCATCGTCTTCCACATAGTCTTCCTCCCTGACCTCCTGTTCGGTCTGCACACTGCAGAAAGACGCAGCAGTTGGCACCTGTGTTTCATCATCATCAGAGACGTGCGGACTCCGATGAGGTGGTATTCCCATGTCCTCATCATCAGGAAACATCAGTGGTTGTGCATCAGTGCATTCTATGTCTTCCACCACTGGGAAGGACTAGGTGGATTCCCTTGGAAACCCTGCCAGCAGAGTCTTCAAACAGCATAAGAGACTGCTGCATAACTTGAGGCTCAGACAGTTTCCCTGATATGCATGGGGGTGATGTGACAGACTGATGGGCTTGGTTTTCAGACGCCACCTGTGCGCTTTCTGCAGAAGACTGGGTGGGAGATAATGTTGTGAACGTGCTGGATCCACTGTCGGCCACCCAATTGACTAGCGCCTGTACCTGCTCAGGCCTTACCATCCTAAGAACTGGCATTGGGCCCCACCAAATATCGCTGTAAATTCTGGCGGGTACTGGAACCTGAGGTAGTTGGTTCACTAGGACGTGTGGCTGTGGCAGAATGGCCACGTCCTCTCCCAGCACCAGAGGGTACACTAACACCACCACGACCGCGTCCGCGTCCCTTACTAGAGGTTTTCCTCATTGTTACCGTTCACCAAGCACCACAATAAGAAAAAAAATATTTGGCCCAATGTATTGATTTCAAATTCAGGCCTTTTTTTTACAGGCACCTAACACTATCTGCCTATTTATTTATGTAGCGTATTACACTAATCCAGGCACAGCAGTAACCACTGATTTGGGGGAATATCTCTTTTAGGGCTAGTATTTAGGCCCTGGATGAAAGGTATCTTTTTATGGACAGATTTACACTTGGAGATGCACAGTAGCGTGAGAAAAAATATGTAGGATTATGCCTTCAGCAATTGTATTTTAACACTTTGTGTAATATATCCTTTAACGGACGGAAATCCAATGGGAGATGCACGGAAGCGTGTGAAGTTAATGGATGACCCTCTCAGCACTTGTATATACACCTTGAGTGTAATATACCCTTTTACGGACAGATTAACACTTGGCCTGCAACTGCTGGAACACCAGATTCAGGGTATTGCTATATTGGCAAGTGAATTTAACCCCAGAACAAAATATACCCTTTTACGGACAGATTAACACTTGGCCTGCAACTGCTGGAACACCAGATTCAGGGTATTGCTATATTGGCAATTGAATTTAACCCCACAACAAAATATACCCTTTTACGGACAGATTAACACTTGGCCTGCAACAGCTGGAACACCAGATTCAGGATATTGCTATTTTGGCAATTGAATTTCACCCCAGAACAAAATATATGTTTTGGCGGACAATATTATACTTTGCCAGCCACAGCTGTGACACCAGATTTATGGTATTGCTATTTTGGCAATTGAATTTCACCCCAGAACAAGATATATGTTTTGGCGGACACTATTATAGTTTCCCAGCCAGTGCTGGGACACCAGATTTAGGGGATTGCTATTTTGGCAAGTGAATTTCACCCCAGAACAAAATATATGTTTTGGCGGACACTATAATAGTTTGCCAGCCAGTGCTGGGACACCAGATTTAGGGGATTGCTATTTTGGCAATTGAATTTCACCCCAGAACAAAATATATGTTTTGGCGGACGCTATTATAGTTTGCCAGCCAGTGCTGGGACAACAGATTTAGGGGATTGCTATTTTGGCAAGTGAATTTCACCCCAGAACAAAATATATGTTTTGGCGTACACTATTATAGTTTGCCAGCCAATGCTGGGACACCAGATTTATGGGATTGCTATTTTGGCAATTCAATTTCACCCCAGAACAAAATATATGTGTCACTACCAGAGCTTTGAGACGTTCTCACAGCTCTGTTTCTCCACCCCTGTGATGATGTCACTACTAGAGCTTGGAGGAGTTCTCTCTGCTCTGTTTCTCCGCCCCTGTGATGAGGTCTTTACTTTCAGTTTCCCTCCTCCCAGCTGTCCCTCCTGTGATTGATTCCTCTTCCTATAAAATACCCCTCTTCCTGTTTAATCGTGCGGATTATACTTTTCATTTGACCTGTATCTCTCGCTTGAGTATCATCACTTGTGTGATATCTTTTCACTGGACCTGTGTTCTGCTGAGGCAAGTACTTCGGATATTGTCTGCTGACTTTGGATCTGTTTTCACTGCTGCTGCAGCTCCTTCAGTTAAGTGTGCAGACATTGTGTGTTTCTGTTTGTTTGCTGACTGGATCCGAGGCGACCCCGGTTCCGTCCATATACTGAGCAGGGCACCGGTGGCCGTGCCCCTTCCACTATTGTAGGGGTTACAGTGGTCATCAGCCTTAGGTACGTGGGCATGTCTCGATCCACCATCTGGATCTGGACATGGGCTTAGCAGCATAGGGAGAGCTTTTAGGGTCTGACACGGGTCACCCTTTATGTTCCCTAGTTTGGGTCCGGTTAGTAGCTACTTCACTGTGCATGCTCTTGTTGCTCACATACAGCCGTGACATTATAATCCGCCGAAACCGTCCTTTTTGACATGGATCCGCTTTCTAACCTGGTTGACCGCATGCAGGGTCTTTCTTTGGAGGTAGCGGATCTCCGTCAATCTATGACTCAGCTTCAAGCATTGGGCTCGGCTACGGCCCATGGAGTCTGTTGCGAGCCAAAGGTCTCACTTCCGGAAACGTTCTCCGGGGGCAGTGAGAATTTTGTTCGCTTCAGAGAGGCATGCAAACTCCATTTTTGCTTGTGTCCCCATTCCTCTGGTAATGAGGAGCAGAGGGTGAGGATTGTCATCTCCTGCTCAGGGATAATGCTCAGACTTGGGCTTTTTCGCTGCCATCGGGGATCCCTCCCTTCGATCCATGGAAAGATTTTTGTGGCCCTAGGGCAGATATATGATGACCCGGATCGTGTTGCTCTGGCTGAATCTAACTTACGTTTTTATGCCAGAACAAACTGTCTGCGGAGCTTTATTGTTCTGAATTTGGAGATGGGCAGCTGATTCAGGTTGGAATGATGCTGCACTCCGAGTCAGTTCTGTCATGGTCTCTCAGAGATTGAAAGATGCGTTTGCTTTCCATGAGAGACCAACGTCCTTAGAGTCTGCCATGTCATTGGCGGTACGCCTTGACAGGCGTCTAAGAGAAAGAAACGAGACCTCTCTGTCCAGCCATTGTCAGTCTAGGGGCAGGGGTGCGGACTCATTCAGTGTGCAGGGGCCTCATCCTGTCTCGGTCCCCTCTGAGGAGGAGCCTATGCAGCTAGGTCGACTTGCACCTGATAAAGGAGGATTTAGTCCTCAGAGAATGGTGTGTTTTTGTTGTGGGGGCATTGGTCATTTGGCAAATGTTTGTCCGTCTAGGAAATTCATGAACTGTACTAAGAGTGATAATAGGAGAAAAACCTCAAAAGGTAAATCGTCAAACTCTGCTTCATCTGCTACCTTGGGCAAAGTTGATGTAGGAATTGATGCTTTTCCTCTGACCTGCAGTTCCCTTTTTCTCTTTTCTGCCAGGGTGGCGATAGAGAGCAAAGTCATTTCTTGTGAAATTTTTGTAGATATTGGAGCGGCCGTCAATCTTATTGACACTCAATTTGTAGCCATGCATGGTTTTCAGGTTTGCACATTAGAAAAGGATATACCTGTTTTTGCTTTTGACTCTGCTCCACTCTCACAGAGATCCCTGAAGGGCATTGTTCACAATATCCGGTTAGCTGTAGGTGACACTCATGTGGAGGATATATCTTGTTTTGTCCTTAACGGATTGCCTACTCCTCTAGTTTTGGGGTTACCCTGGCTCACTAGACCTAACCCCACTATTGATTGGCAAGGAAGGCAAATAAATGAGTGGAGTGATTTTTGTAGAGAGAATTGTCTCACAGTGACTTTTGCAGAGGTATCTACTAAAACTGTGCCATCATTTCTCTCCGATTACTCGGACGTGTTTTCCGAGAGCGGGGTTCAGGAGCTACCTCCTCACCGGGAGTTTGACTGTCCCATTAACCTCATTCCCGGCGCCAAGCTGCCAAAAGCACGCCTATACAATCTCTCACAACCGGAAAGAATCGCAATGCGAACCTATATCTCTGAGTGTCTCGATGAGGGGCATATTCGTCCCTCAAAATCACCTGTTGCTGTGGTTTTTTTTTTTTGTTAAAAAAAAAGATGGCTCCCTGAGACCTTGCCTAGATTTTAGGGAGCTGAACCGTATCACGATTCGCGATCCCTATCCCCTTCCTCTGATCCCGGACCTCTTCAACCAAATTGTTGGGGCCAAGGTTTTTTCTAAACTGGATTTGAGAGGCGCGTACAACCTGGTCAGGTTCAGAGAGGGGGATGAATGGAAAACGGCCTTTAATACCCCTGAGGGGCATTTCGAGAATCTCGTTATGCCTTTTGGCTTGATGAATGCTCCGGCCGTCTTTCAGCATTTTGGTAACAGTATTTTCTACCATTTAATGGGGAAATTTGTTTTGGTGTATCTTGATGATATTTTGATTTTTTTTCCCCTGATGTTCAGACCCATCAGGATCATCTTTTCAGGTTCTGCAGATTCTGCGGAAAATAAATTATACGCCAAGCTGGAGAAATGTGTTTTTATGGTATCGGAGATTCAATTTCTGGGTTTTCTCCTCTCTGCTTCTGGTTTTCGCATGGATCCGGAGAAGGTCCGTGCTGTGCTTGAGTGGGAGCTCCCTGAGAATCAGAAGGCATTGATGCGCTTTCTAGGTTTTGCGAACTATTACAGAAAGTTCATTTTGAATTATTCCTCTGTTGTCAAACCCCTCACTGACATGACAAAAAAGGGGCGGATTTTCCTCTTGGTCGGAGGAGCGCTTGCAGCTTTTCTAAGATTAAAGAGAGTTTTGCGTCTGCTCCCATCTTGGTGCATCCCGATGTTTCCTTACCTTTTATTGTTGAGGTGGATGCTTCCGAGGTGGGTGTGGGTGCGGTTTTGTCCCAGGGCCCTTCTCCTGCCAAATGGCGACCCTGTGCCTTTTTCTCTAAAAAAGCTCTCCCCGGCAGAGAAGAACTATGATGTGGGAGATAGGGAGTTGTTGACCATCAAGTTGGCTTTCGAGGAATGGCGCCATTGGCTGGAGGGGGCCAGGCACCCTATCACAGTTTTTACCGACCATAAGAATCTGGCGTACTTGGAGTCGGCCAAGCGTATGAATCCGAGACAGGCCAGATGGTCTCTGTTCTTCTCCAGATTCAATTTTGCGCCCTGGGATCAAAAATGTGAAGGCTGATGCTCTCTCACTGTTTTCCGGGAGGAGGAAACTCCGAGGACCCAGGTCCCATTTTGGCAGAGGGGGTAGTTGTTTCTGCTCTGTATTCTGATTTGGAGGCCGAGGTCCAGGCTGCCCAGACTGAGGCACCTGCCCGTTGTCCTTCTGGGAAGTTGTTTGTGCCTTCTGAGTTACGTCACAAACTCTTCAAGGAGCATCATGATACTGTTCTTGCTGGTCACCCCGGGAGTAGAGCCACGGTAGATCTCATTGCTCGGAGATTTTGGTGTCCGGCTCTTCGTCAGTTGGTGGAGGGTTTTGTGGCTGCTTGTGAGACGTGCGCTCGCGCTAAGGTCCCTCGTTCACGGCCTTCAGGTCCCCTTCTCCCGTTACCCATACCTTCCCGTCCTTGGACACACCTGTCCATGGACTTTATCACGGATCTTCCTCGTTCCTCAGGGAAGTCGGTGATCCTGGTGGTGGTGGACCGTTTTAGCAAGATGGCTCATTTTGTACCCTTCCCTGGTTTACCTAATGCTAAAACGTTGGCGCAAGCTTTTGTCGACCATATTGTTAAATTGCATGGCTTTCCCTCTGATATTGTTTCCGATAGAGGCACGCAGTTTGTGTCCAGATTCTGGAAGGCTTTCTGTTCTCGCCTGGGGGTTCGGCTGTCCTTCTCTTCTGCTTTTCACCCGCAGTCGAATGGTCAGACTGAGCGCGTCAATCAGAATCTGGAGACATATTTGCGCTGTTTTGTGGCAGAGAACCAGGAGGATTGGTGTTCGTTTCTCCCTCTTGCTGAGTTTGCTCTGAACAACCGTCGTCAGGAATCTTCTGATAAGTCACCATTCTTTGGTGCATATGGGTTCCATCCGCAGTTTGGGACATTCTCGGGAGGGCTCCTTCTGGTTTGCCTGAGGAGGAGAGATTTTCCTCGTCTTTATCTACCATTTGGCAAAAGATTCAGAGTAATCTAAGAAAGATGAGTGAGAAATATAAGCGTGTGGCTGATAAGAGGCGTGTGCCTGGTCGGACCTGAATGTGGGTGATCTGGTGTGGTTGTCTACAAGAAATATTAAACTGAAGGTTCCCTCCTGGAAGTTGGGTCCCAAGTTTATTGGGCCCTATAAGATCCTGTCCATCATCAATCCTGTTGCCTTCCATCTTGATCTTCCACAGGTTTGGAAGATACATAATGTATTTCACAGATCTCTCTTAAAACCATATGTCCAGCCCACGGTACCCTCCTCTTTGCCTCCTCCTCCGATTTTGGTTGATGGCAATCTGGAGTTTGAGGTTTCCAGAATTGTGGACTCTCGCATTGTCCGCGGTTCTCTTCAGTACCTCATTCATTGGAAGGGTTATGGTCCTGAGGAGAGGATGTGGGTTCCGGTATCGGACATTAAAGCCACTCGCCTCATCAGGGCTTTTCATAGGGCTCATCCTGAGAAGGTGGTTCCTGGGTGTCCGGAGTCCACGTGTAGAGGGGGGGTACTGTCACTACCAGAGCTTTGAGACGTTCTCACAGCTCTGTTTCTCCACCCCTGTGATGATGTCACTACTAGAGCTTGGAGGAGTTCTCTCTGCTCTGTTTCTCCACCCCTGTGATGAGGTCTTTACTTTCAGTTTCCCTCCTGTGATTGATTCCTCTTCCTATAAAATACCCCTCTTCCTGTTTAATCGTGCGGATTATACTTTTCATTTGACCTGTATCTCTCGCTTGAGTATCTTCACTTGTGTGATATCTTTTCACTGGACCTGTGTTCTGCTGAAGCAAGTACTTCGGATATTGTCTGCTGACTTTGGATCTGTTTTCACTGCTGCTGCAGCTCCTTCAGTTAAGTGTGCAGACATTGTGTGTTTCTGTTTGTTTGCTGACTGGATCCGAGGCGACCCCGGTTCCGTCCATATACTGAGAAGGGCCCCGGTGGCCGTGCCCCTTCCACTATTGTAGGGGTTACAGTGGTCATCAGCCTTAGGTACGCGGGCATGTCTCGATCCACCATCTGGATCTGGACATGGGCTTAGCAGCATAGGGAGAGCTTTTAGGGTCTGACAGGGGTCACCCTTTATGTTCCCTAGTTTGGGTCCGGTTAGTAGCTAATTCACTGTGTATGCTCTTGTTGCTCACATACAGCCGTGACAATATGTTTTGACGGACACTATTATAGTTTGCCAGCCACAGCTGTGACACCAGATTTATGGTATTGCTATTTTGGCAATTGAATTTCACCCCAAAACAAAATATATGTTTTGGCGGACACTATTATAGTTTGCCAGCCAGTGCTGGGACACCAGATTTAGGGGATTGCTATTTTGGCAATTGAATTTCACCCCAGAACAAAATATACCCTTTTACGGACAGATTAACACTTGGCCTGCAACAGCTGGAACACCAGATTCAGGATATTGCTATTTTGGCAATTGAATTTCACCCCAGAACAAAATATATGTTTTGGCGGACACTATTATAGTTTGCCAGCCAGTGCTGGGACACCAGATTTAGGGGATTGCTATTTTGGCAAGTGAATTTCACCTCAGAACAAAATATATGTTTTGGCGGACACTATTATAGTTTGCCAGCCAGTGCTGGGACACCAGATTTAGGGGATTGCTATTTTAAAAATTGAATTTCACCCCAGAACAAAATATATGTTTTGGTGGACACTATTATAGTTTGCCAGCCAGTGCTGGGACAACAGATTTAGGGGTTTGCTATTTTGGCAATTGAATTTCACCCCAGAACAAAATATATGTTTTGGCGGACACTATTATAGTTTACCAGCCAGTGCTGGGACACCAGATTTATGATTGCTATTTTGGCAAGTGAATTTCACCCCAGAACAAAATATATGTTTTGGCGGACACTATTATAGTTTGCCAGCCAGTGCTGGGACACCAGATTTATGGTATTGCTATTTTGGCAATTGAATTTCACCCCAGAACAACATATATGTTTTGGTGGACACTATTATAGTTTGCCAGCCAGTGCTGGGACACCAGATTTAGGGGATTGCTATTTTGGCAATTGAATTTCACCACAGAAAATAATCTATCCTTTGCCAGACAGTATTATACTTGGCTAGCCAAAGCTGGAACACCAGATTTAGGGGATTGGTATTCTGGCAATTGTATTTAACCCCTTAATAAAATATAGAAATTGCTATCCTGATGGATTGATGGACTTGGTGGCAGCTTGTTCTGGTGCACCACAAGTCACAAAATGGCCGCCACTCACCCCAGAAAAAGTGACAGAAAAACGTTCCGTGCAGCCTAAAAACCAGTGAGCCAGTAACTAGCAGAAGTTGAATCATTCACAGCTGTAGATCGATCACTTCATTAGGTGCTTTTGCTGACTTTTCCCTGCCTAATCTCGCCCTCACAGCAGCTGCGTCCTCTCCCTACACTAATCAGAGCAGCGTGACATGCGGCGCTACGTGACTCCAGCTTAAATAGAGGCTGGGTCACATGCTGCACTTGGCCAATCACAGCCATGCCATTAGTAGGCATGGCTGTGATGGGCTCTTAGGTCAAGAAGTAAAACGCTAGCTGATTGGCTGCTGTGCAGCCCTTCAGAAAGCAGGAAGAAATCGCCGAACAACGAACCCGACCTTTTTTGAAAATGTTCGGGTCCGTGTCCCGAACACCCCAAAATTTGGTACGAACCCGAACTATTCTCGAACTGTTCGCTCAACACTGGACACTATTACTGTGTGGGGGCAGTGTGGGGGACACTACTGTGTGGGAGGCCGTGTGGGGGGCAATACTGTGTGGGTGCAGTGTGGGGGACACTACTGTGTGGGGGACACTACTGTGTGGCGGGCAGTGTGGGGTACACTACTGTGTGGGGGAAACTACTGTGTGGGGTACAGTACACTACTGTGTGGGGTACAATACTGTGTGGCAGGCAGTGTGGGGAAAACTACTGTAGGGGGCAGTGTGGGGGACACTACTCTGTGGGGGACCCTACTGTGTGGGGGACACTACTGTTTGTGGGCAGTGTGGGGGACACTACTGTGTGGGGGCAGTGTGGGGGACACTACTGTTTGGGGGAAACTACTGTGTGCTGAAAATTACTATATGGGGGGCAGCGTGGGGGAAAATACTATATGGGGGCAGCTTGGGGGGCGTTGCTATTGGGGAGGCACTGTAGGGGCAATTCTTTTATTTTTGGAGACACTTCACAGGGATTATTGCCTGGAGCACAATATAGGGTGTTAATATTATTACTGGGGGCACTCTAGGGGACATTATAGCTGCTGTGGACACTATAGGGACATTTGGGGTAATTCATCAAACTGGTGTAAAGTAGAACTAGGTTAGTTGTCGATAGCAGCCAATCAGATTCCACCTTTCATATTTGACAGCTCTTTTGGAAATCCAGCTCTACTTTACACCAGTTTGATAAATGACCCCAATAATGTCTATTAGGATCACTATTTTTTCAGCAGTATAGTACCTAGGACATTGGGGAGCACAACGGGCGCACCACAGTATTGGGGGTGGCAGCAGGATGACACTGTGGGGACATCAGGATGGGGACGTTGATGGAAAAGCTGAGAAATCTAACATGTCTGTATTACAAACTCTGTAGAGACGAGATGCGGCTGAAAGAATTTTTCATGGCCGTCCAACGGAGGAGAAGGGGAAAGAGAAGGTCTACATGACAGGAGATGTCCCTGAATGTAAGAGGTATGTGGTCAAGTATTGGAGGGGGGGGGGGGGGCTGCCAGAGAAAGGACCTCCCCCGGGTGCCAAACACCCTAGGCACGCCACTGACTGCAACACAGACACAGTCAGACGCAGACACAATATTGGTGGAAGCTACATGATGGCAGTGTTTTAGGGGCTTCCTTCTGTGAAGGCACATATACATGTGCCATATCTAGGGATGCTTTTGTTTAGTTACAAAAATGATTTTATAAATCTGCTAATTAGGTCAGTAAGGAGCCCAAGGTGCTGTTACTAGAGTTTTAGTAGCCCAGCACCGCCCCGCATCCTCCAACTCCCTTCCTGCTCCCACTGATGCCAGTGGAATGAAGCCGTGAAACGAGAAGGCGCTCATAGGGTAATACGTCTAGGAACTGTGTTATTGTGCTATTAAAATATTAGTTGTGTGCTCACCTTGTTTATTTCTTTTTTACTTTTTTACCCGTTCTTTATATGTTGCGCTGTAGGGGGATAATCGGTGGATGCTGCCAGGTACGTCCAAAATTCCCGTTGGTGGCTGGCTGGGCCGCCGTTCGGAATCTCGTCTATAGTAGAAGTATCGCCTCACACATATGTAAGAGTGTTTAGCTTTATGGACACCTTTTGGCGCAATACACCTAGCCCAGATGGTAGTGTGAAGAGTAAATTTTATTTGACAACGCGTTTCGGGGTCTCGGCGACCCCTTTATCAAGTCTATAAAAAGATAGTGTTGATACATAGTCATACATAATACGTATATACAAAAATGTATTAAGCATAGATCTAAATATATTTAAAAGCATTAAAATTGTAGGTTTATAAATATTGGTATCAAGGTATCTTGATGAAAATCCAATAAAATACAATAAAATTCTAGGAATATATTAAAATCACTTATTCGTGAGATGTTTCTGTTGAAAATACATCATGGGTATTTCTAATTACATCACATAATGGAATGAGTGTAGGGACTGGAATGGATGTAATCGGTTCTATTATTGATAACTATAAATGATCATAACGACCAGATCCGTAAAATGATATATATAATGGCTGGTGGTATATATGTGTATGTATAGTGACTAATATCATAACAAAATCAAATATAAAAAACAATATATATAAAAAGAATATATAAAATATAAAATAGAGAGGAAAACGAAAAAACAGATACTATGACCGCAGCCCATATATTTCAATGTGCGTATACAATAAAGCAGGTGATACCTGTTTTGCTCGCCAGCGGAGTGGTGATAGAGAGTGCCAGTCACCACGTCGTCTATAACCTGTCAATGGGATGATTGTAAGTTATAATGGGTGCAAGTGTGGAAACAATACAATAATACATATATAGTGTGGCCATCTCTTTGTATAGTACTAGCAGGGTGGAGAATGGTTGATATGCATATATATATACACAGTGGACATCTCTTTGTTGGATACTAGCGGGGTGGAGTGGTGGAAGTGCATATATACACTTGTATATATAGTGGACATCTTTTTGTTTAATAATAGCGGGGTGGAAAGTAGTTGAGGTGCATATATATACACCTGTATATTTGAATGCTGTGCTGGGGCCACTGGAATGAAGCTAGTGTTTCTTTAGTATACTGGCACCTTTATTTTATTTTTATTTTTATTTATATTTGCATTTTTATAAAATTGGAGGGTG
The DNA here is from genome assembly GCA_033119425.1 of Bufotes viridis. Classification (NCBI taxonomy): domain Eukaryota; kingdom Metazoa; phylum Chordata; class Amphibia; order Anura; family Bufonidae; genus Bufotes; species Bufotes viridis. The sequence goes on from CM065594.1 coordinate 125,892,206, forward strand.
TATCTCTAGTATGTAGTGGGGAGTATGCACTGTGATTTGTATCTTTATCTTTATATTTGTGTATTTGTGTCTACAAATCATACCTGGTATGAGGAGCCGACTGGCGTGGTACAGCGTCCTCCTCCACGTGGTCAGGAAGCGCGCTGGAGTGGAGCACGCGTCTCTCCTGCGGGCAGGATGAGGAGACGGGGGCGGGGCGGGGGCGGAGAGAGGCGGGGTGTGGGCGGTGTAGCTGTCGCAGAGTTAGCTGACTCCCGCTAATGTTGCCGGGTCTGCTGTGGGAGAGAGAGGGTGGAGCTAATGGTGTACTTGACAGCCGGTACAAGCTGTTAGTGCCGGGATTTTTACGAGAGAGAGAGAGTGGGAACACGTGATGTGCTAAGAGTGTAGGTGACTGTTAAGAGATGTGCTTTGTGCCAATGGACAGCGACAAAGTTGTAACTGGAGTGAAAGGTGTTGGGGGGGCAACGCTAAAATGTTAGTTGGTCTCATAAGTAATTATTAATATTACAGTGGATTATAGTGTGTATTTTAAATAAAGATTATTTCAAAGAGACTGTAGTTGTGGCTATTTGTTTTAAATTGTTGGTTTTGATTGTGTGACATTGTTACAACTAAAATGATTGGTGGTGAAAGGGCAGGAATGAACATTGGTATAGTGATTAGTGTGATGGATGGGAGTGGTGATGAAATGATGAGTGTGATGGGTGTGATGAACAAAAGTAAAAAAAAAAAAAATAAATAAATAAATAAATATATATATATATATATATAGAAAAAATATATAAAATATAATGATATGAAATGTAATATATGCAATAAAAAATATATAATGAATAGAATGAATAAGTGTAATGGAAAATAAAAAGCTGGGGGGTCTTTGTATTATAATTTGCTTGTCCGTGCATAAATTGTTAATAATAAGAAAGGAGAGGGGGGGGGGGGTTTGCCCTACATAATGTCCTACATAATGTACCAGTTAGTAATTCAGAAGCATTTGTTTTCGAGTGCTTCATTCAAGCCTTCAGGTTCAAGTGTGCGTAATTTAAATATCCAAAACATCTCTCTCCTTTGGAGAGTGCGGAATTTATCTGGACAACTGTTGTTTACTTGTTCAATAGGTGTAACTTTCAGACCGCTATCATCTCTATTATGTGCGGTGAGAAAATGACGGGAGACGCTGTGTTGAAGGAAACCCTTGTTGATATTTGATCTATGTTTGTTCAGTCGTTCCCGCATTGTTTGTATCGTACGTCCAACATATTGGAGTCCGCATTGGCATTCTAGGAGGTATATTATGTAGGAAGATCCACAATTCAAAAAGCTTTTTATGTTGAATTCTTCATTTGATACGTTACTCCTGAATGTTTTCCTACGATGAGTTATATTTTGGCAGCTTTTGCATAGTGAGTGGTTGCATAACTGGTACATTATGTAGGACACTATGTAGGGCAAACCCCCCCCCCCCTCTCCTTTCTTATTATTAACAATTTATGCACGGACAAGCAAATTATAATACAAAGACCCCCCAGCTTTTTATTTTCCATTACACTTATTCATTCTATTCATTATATATTTTTTATTGCATATATTACATTTCATATTTTATATATTTTTTCTATATATATATATATATATTTATTTATTTATTTATTTATTTTTTTTTTTTTTTTTTACTTTTGTTCATCACACCCATCACACTCATCATTTCATCACCACTCCCATCCATCACACTAATCACTATACCAATGTTCATTCCTGCCCTTTCACCACCAATCATTTTAGTTGTAACAATGTCACACAATCAAAACCAACAATTTAAAACAAATAGCCACAACTACAGTCTCTTTGAAATAATCTTTATTTAAAATACACACTATAATCCACTGTAATATTAATAATTACTTATGAGACCAACTAACATTTTAGCGTTGCCCCCCCAACACCTTTCACTCCAGTTACAACTTTGTCGCTGTCCATTGGCACAAAGCACATCTCTTAACAGTCACCTACACTCTTAGCACATCACGTGTTCCCACTCTCTCTCTCTCTCGTAAAAATCCCGGCACTAACAGCTTGTACCGGCTGTCAAGTACACCATTAGCTCCACCCTCTCTCTCCCACAGCAGACCCGGCAACATTAGCGGGAGTCAGCTAACTCTGCGACAGCTACACCGCCCACACCCGCCTCTCTCCGCCCCCGCCCCGCCCCCCGTCTCCTCTTCCTGCCCGCAGGAGAGACGCGTGCTCCACTCCAGCGCGCCTCCCTGACCACGTGGAGGAGGACGCTGTACCACGCCAGTCGGCTCCTCATACCAGGTATGATTTGTAGACACAAATACACAAATATAAAGATAAAGATACAAATCACAGTGCATACTCCCCCACTACATACTAGAGATACACCCTCCAATTTTATAAAAATGCAAATATAAATAAAAATAAAAATAAAATAAAGGTGCCAGTATACTAAAGAAACACTAGCTTCATTCCAGTGGCCCCAGCACAGCATTCAAATATACAGGTGTATATATATGCACCTCAACTACTTTCCACCCCGCTATTATTAAACAAAAAGATGTCCACTATATATACAAGTGTATATATGCACTTCCACCACTCCACCCCGCTAGTATCCAACAAAGAGATGTCCACTGTGTATATATATATGCATATCAACCATTCTCCACCCTGCTAGTACTATACAAAGAGATGGCCACACTATATATGTATTATTGTATTGTTTCCACACTTGCACCCATTATAACTTACAATCATCCCATTGACAGGTTATAGACGACGTGGTGACTGGCACTCTCTATCACCACTCCGCTGGCGAGCAAAACAGGTATCACCTGCTTTATTGTATACGCACATTGAAATATATGGGCTGCGGTCATAGTATCTGTTTTTTCGTTTTCCTCTCTATTTTATATTTTATATATTCTTTTTATATATATTGTTTTTTATATTTGATTTTGTTATGATATTAGTCACTATACATACACATATATACCACCAGCCATTATATATATCATTTTACGGATCTGGTCGTTATGATCATTTATAGTTATCAATAATAGAACCGATTACATCCATTCCAGTCCCTACACTCATTCCATTATGTGATGTAATTAGAAATACCCATGATGTATTTTCAACAGAAACATCTCACGAATAAGTGATTTTAATATATTCCTAGAATTTTATTGTATTTTATTGGATTTTCATCAAGATACCTTGATACCAATATTTATAAACCTACAATTTTAATGCTTTTAAATATATTTAGATCTATGCTTAATACATTTTTGTATATACGTATTATGTATGACTATGTATCAACACTATCTTTTTATAGACTTGATAAAGGGGTCGCCGAGACCCCGAAACGCGTTGTCAAATAAAATTTACTCTTCACACTACCATCTGGGCTAGGTGTATTGCGCCAAAAGGTGTCCATAAAGCTAAACACTCTTACATATGTGTGAGGCGATACTTCTACCCACTGATGCCAGGACAGGGCTGTGCTGGCATCAGCCTCAGGTTATGAACTGCGTATGCGCTAGCTGTCCTGCACAAGATTACGGCGCTTCAACTGTGTGATGTCGGGGAAGCAGGAAGGGGAGTTGGAGGATGTGGGGTGGTGGTGGGGCCCCTAAAACTCTGGTAACACATAGCTGGTAACACATAGGAGGGGCATGGTGAGTTCATGTATCATTTCATTTTTTTTCACAAGTTAGCGGAAAATGACACTTTCTGAGGAAAAAAAATAAAATAATAAAGTTTCCATTTCTGCTAACTTCTGGCAAAAAAAAAAAAATCTCCCACGGACTCACTATGACCCTCAGTGAATACCTTGGGGTGTCTACTTTCCGAAATGGGGTCATTTGTGGGGTGTGTTTACTGCCCTGGCATTTTAGGGGCCCCTAATGCGTGAGAAGAAGTCTGGAATCCAAATGCGTAAAAATGCCCTGTGAATTCCTAAAGGTACTCATTGGAATTTGGGCCCCTTTGCGCATCTTGGCTGCAAAAAAGTGTCACTCATGTGGTATCGTATTTTAGAGAGAAGACACCCCAAGGTATTCCGTGAGGGGTATGGTGAGTTCATGTAAAATTTTATTTTTTGTCACAAGTTACTGGAATATGAGACTTTTGTAAGAAAAAAAAAATAAAATCAATTTCTGCTAACTTGTGCCAAAAAAAAAAATCTTCTATGAACTCGCCTCTCACTGAATACCTTGGGGTGTCTTCTTTCTAAAATGGGGTCACATGTGAGGTGTTTGTACTGCCCTGGCATTTGAGGGTCTCTGCAATCATTACATGTATGGCCAGCATTAGGAGTTTCTGCTATTCTCCTTATATTGAGCATACGGGTAATGAGATATTTTTTTTTCCGTTCAGCCTCTGGGCTGAAAGAAAAAATGAACGGCACAGATTTCAGTGTGAATGGGGCAGGCGGTGATGCGGAGAGCACACTATGTGCTCTCCGCATCAGCATTTGCGGAGCTGCGGCCGCGAACTTCTGGGTTTCGGCCCCGAAACATCTGGCCACAGCTCCGCAAAAGATACAGCATGTCCTATTCTTGTCTGCAATTGTGGACAAGAAAAGGCATTTTCTATATAGTTCTGGCAATGTGCGGATCCGCAAAATGCGGAAAGCACATTGCCGGTGTCCGTGCCTTGCGGATCCGCAGATCTGCAAAACACATACGGACGTCTGAATGAACCTTACAGGGGGTGAGTAGTGATGGGGGGGGGGGGGTGACATAAGTTGATCAGGGGTTAATCAGTGACGTGGGGTCGGGGGTCTGTGTGGTGATTGGTGCACTTACATATGTTTCCTCTGGTGGTCCCTAGCAAAAGGGACCACCAGAGGAGCAGGCAGCAGGCATATCAGACGCTGTTAACAAAACAGCGTCTGATATGCGATTTTTTTTTTTAACTACTACAGCCTGCCAGCGCATGATCAGTGTTGGCAGGCTGTAGTTAAACTTCCTCCCGACGCGATCCTGTGAGGGCCTGCGCGGGTACACGCGCGCTCACAGGAAATTTCGCCTCTCGCGAGATGACACGCCGACTCGTCAACGAGGAATAACTGGCCCGCCGCGATCACGCGTATCTGCGTGTGGCGGTCCAGAGGAGGTTAAATATTAGTACCTAAATCAAATTATAGATATTTTAAGGTCCAAATTGCACCAAATAATGAAGTTATAATATACAAGTAGAATACATACAGATACTTTAGTAAGGAGCAATTTAGTAAATTTAGTAATGCACATTTATGCATTAATTCCCCAGGTCAAAAAGAGGAACATTTCAGGATCAAAGAGGGACAGAGTGAGTTGGGTCAAAAAGAGGGACTGTCCCTCCAAACGAGGGACACTTGAGAGGCATGAAGTATCCTTACTGTGAAAGGGCACTATTACAGCATGGGAGCACAAAGGAGACTGGGTAGGATTGGGCTTCCATAGATAGGCACTAGGTTACAGGGGCAGCATAGTGTTAAAAAATAAAATGTTAGTGATCGCCACTGTTTTTTTTTTAAAGTAGAGAGGTACGTGCTTAGTATGTCTCCACTGGCTGCAAATAGCAATTTCAACATCCGCATTTATGTGTCATAACAAGACTTTTTTATAATCTGACAATATGTGAAAGCTGCTGAACTCATCTCCGGGCATTACAGCAATCCCCCTACTAAAAATGGCGCTTTTGGCAGCCTCACTAAACACGTGACAGGACACGCCGTCATATTAGTTAACGCCTAAGCAGTGCGTCAAAGAACCGAATCAAGTGGGAGGCTAGAGCAGCGCAGGATCGTGTTGTGGCGGACCCCCTTCTTAAAAGGGCAATGCAGGTGAGGATCGCACAGCTCCTTTAAGATGGCAGTCGGGGCCCGGTGAATGACGTCACTGTTGGGTAAAACAATATGGGCTGATAGCTGGATTGCGGAACGTTTAGGTGGGGGTGAGTTTCTGGCTGTAGGACTAGAGGTGCCTTCCGGTGAAGCTCAGCAGTGGGAGTGGGTAGTGCAAGCTATTTGCTGATTCTGACTGTGTGTGAAATCGCAAGGATGTTTGCTGGGGGTCCTGTTTCAATCTCATAAAGACTACAACATGGTTTACTGGGTTGCTTCCTGTAGCGTTGATTTGTACAATATGTGCCACTTAATTGCTTTATTGTGAGAACAAAAACGCCATCACTCTCCTTATCAATGGACTGCAACATTTTTAAAGCATTTGCGTGACGGCTCAAACATATGGCCGTAGTTTCTGTCTGCACAAAAAATGCTAATTCAGCACCCCTGCAAAAAAATAGAACATGTCCTATTCTTGTCTGTTTTGTGGACAAGGGTAGGACATTTTTACAGAAGCTAAAAATTAAATTGTGGTATGTGCTGAGCCATACCGGGTTTTGCCGATATGTGATTTATGGACCACAAAACATGGCCGTGTACATGAGCCCTAAGGGGAAAAAAGCATGAACAGCACACAATGAGACACAGGCCTTGCCAGGGATTGCAACAGCCATAGGAGTGACTGGGAGGGACATGTGTGGCACATGAAAAAAAAGGCTGTAAAATAGTCCAGGAACGGGCTAAAGGGCTGCCAAAGGCAGCAAAATGTAGGTAAATCCCCTGCAAACAAATGTGGATAGGGAAATGAATTAAAATAAAATAAATAAAATTTAACCAATATCAATTGGAGAGAGGTCCCACTGCAAGGAATCATGCGTCATATCACCCACCACTGGAGCAGGCCACTCTCAGTTATTTCGGCCCAGCACCCAGACAGAGGAGAGAGGTCCCACAGCAAGAAATCATGCGTCATATCACCCACCACTGGAGCAGGCCACTCTGTTATTTCGGCCCCACCACCCAGACAGAGGAGAGGTTCATTCAACTTTGGGTTGCACTGCAAGATCATGGTAAAGTTAAAAAAATTAGGATTCAATAAAGAAGTGCCCCGGAGTACAAGAATACATGGTTGAGGGGGAGGCAGTTATAAATGTCTATTCTGCACAAGGGAGGCACGGGTCCTGTGGGATCCATGCCTGGTTCATTTTTATGAACGTCAGCTTGTCCACGTTGGCTGTGGACAGGCGGCTGCGTTTGTCAGTAATGACACCCCCTGCCGTGCTGAATACAAGTTCAGACAAAACGCTGGCCGCCGGGCAGGCCAGCACCTCCAAGGCATAAAATGATAACTCTGGCCACGTGGACAATTTGGAGACCCAGAAGTTGAATGGGGCCGAACCATCAGTCAGTACGTGGAGGGGTGTGCAGACGTACTGTTCAACCATGTTAGTGAAATGCTGCCTCCTGCTAACACGTTCCGTATCAGGTGGTGGTGCAGTTAGCTGTGGCGTGGAGACAAAACTTTTCCACATTTCTGCCATGCTAACCCTGCCCTCAGAGGAGCTGGCCGTGACACAGCTGCGTTGGCGACCTCTTGCTCCTCCTCTGCCTTCGCCTTGGGCTTCCACCTGTTCCCCTGTGACGTTTGGGAATGCTCTCAGGAGCGCCTCTACCAGCGTGCGCTTGTACTCGCACATCTTCCTATCACGCTCCAGTGCAGGAAGTAAGGTGGGCACATTGTCTTTGTACCGGGGATCCAGCAGGGTGGCAACCCAGTAGTCCGCACACGTTAAAATGTGGGCAACTCTGCTGTCTTTTTACGCGCGTTTTTGATTGCGCATTTTTGTAACTAAGAAACGCGCGTCATACGCGCGATTCAGTGATTCTCCCCTATGGCATCATTGTCCATAGGCGCGTTAAAACGCCCCAAAGAAGCTCATGTACTTGTTTGGGCGTGGGGCGTTTTACAGCGCGTTCAAACGCGCTGTAAAACGCCCAAATGTGAACCATGCCCATAGGGAAGCATGGCTTTTCACATGTGCGTTTTACAGCGCGTTTGAACGCGCTGTAAAACGCTTAGGTGTGTACCTAGGGTTAGGGCTAGTATTTAGTCCCTGGATAAAAGGTATCCTTTTATGGACAGATTTACACTTGGCCTGCAACAGCTGGGACACCAGATTCAGGGTATTGCCATTTTGGCAAATTAATTTCACCCCAGAACAAAATATATGTTTTGGCGGACACTATGAAACCTGGCCTGCAACAGCTGGGACACCAGATTCAGGGTATTGCTATTTTGGCAAATTAATTTCACCCCAGACATAGCGCATGACATACTCAATGACCGAAAATCCAGGGGTGGCTACGTCTCCCTCCCAGGCCTCTTTCACCAGAGCCAGGGGCCCCCGCACACGTCGCCCATACAGGAGCTCAAAGGGGGAGAACCCCGTGGAGGCCTGTGTGACCTCTCGGTAGGCAAACAGTAGATGTGGGAGATACCGCTCCCAGTCACGCCCGTGGGAGTCAACCAACATCTTAAGCATCTGCTTTAAGGTGCCGTTGAACCATTCGCAAAGGCCGTTGGTCTGCGGGTCATATGGACTGTTCACCAGATGTTGCACCTGTGTTTGCCTACAGAGGGACTCCATCAATTGCGACATGAACTGGGGAAAGCCTTTTCTGGAGAAAATCTCCAGCAAGGCGGTGGCCACCTTGTCAGCCCGAATGGATGACAAGGCTACCGCCTCCGGGTACCGAGTGGCGTAGTCTACTACCGTCAATATGAAGCGTTTCCCGGAGCTGCTGGGAATGGACAGCGGTCCAATCAGATCCACAGCCACCCTCCTGAAAGAATCTTCAATTATGGGTAGCGTTACCAGTGGGGCTTTGGGGCATCGCCCCGCCTTCCCCACCCGCTGACAAGTTTCACATGAACGGCAGTAGGCACTCACATCGGCCCCCATCTTTGACCAGTAGAAGTGCTGGGCTAATCTGGCCTTTGTCTTAGTGACCCCTAGGTGTCCAGCCATTGGAATCTCATGCGCTACCAGCAACAACTCCGACCCGAATGGATAGGGTACCACCAGCTGTCGTTCCCTAGGCCACGCCTCCGGTGAACCCTGCTGGACCGTGATCCAGTACAGCCTTCCTTGGTCCCAAACCATACGCTCCAGGTCTGAGTCCGAGGGGGGCTGTGCCGCCTGCTCCTTGAGAGCGTTCAGGCTGGTATCAGCCACTAACGCAGCCTGAAACTCCTGGCTGGACGTGGCCAGAATAGACGAGACTGCCACGTCCTCTGTCAGGTCCCCGGGACCTGTCTCCTGGCCTCCGTCTGTCTTGGCAGCCACTTGGTCGGAAGGGGGAAAACCATCAGACCCCTGGTGGGCCCCTAGGGCCCCAGCACTCCCACTGCACGTGACAGCCGCTGCCACCGCTAGTAGTGCCTGCTTCCCCTCAGCTTCCGACCAAGTCGCCAACCCAGACGGACTAACCTGGCCTTCTGACATTCCTGTTGTGGAGGAATCCTGCACTGAGGCCTTACCTGGCCGCTCGACTTCTCCTAAGACAGCCCTGACCTCATTTGCATCCTCCTCCCCCGCAGCTGTCTGTCCCCTGCTTGTCCCTCCAGTCACCAGACTGGAGGACAACAGGTTCCAGCAGGCTTGCTGGCCACGCCCTGGGGCCTCAGCACAGCCGTCAGGAACAACCCCCTCCCCACAGAGGGAAGAGGCACACCTGACATTCCCCACCCCCATATCACCATCTACAGGCATGTCAATTACATCAACATCATTACCAGGGGTGGGCATTACATCACATTCTGAGGGACCGGACCTTGGGGTGTCAGCGGCCACATACTTAGACACAAGCCGCCCCAGGTCCATCCCCAACAAAACGCTGGCGGGGATATTTGACGATACCCCCACCTCCCTTACTCCTCGACCGGCGCCCCAGTCCAGATAGACCTTGGCAACGGGCAGCGCCGGTTCTACCCCTCCAATTCCGGAGACTGTAAGAGAACTCCCGAGCACCAAATCGCAGGGTGCCACCAGTTCAGGCCGTGCCAGAGTCATCTCAGCACCATTGTCTCTCAGTCCCATGGCCACAGCCTGGCCAACAGTGACCGGTTGAAGATTGTCAAGGGACCTCCCCCCACCCACACACAACACAGTGGACGGTTTCCGGGGTCGCTGAATGGGACTGTTCCCTCAGGCGCAGGGGACACATCGCCTTAAAGTGTCCCGGCTGTTTACACAGATGACAAAGCCGGGGTTCCTCCCCTGATGCAGCATGGGTAGCAGGGGCTGGTGCCCACTTGGGCCTAGGGGCAGGGGTAGCAGATGCAGCGTGCGTCTTACCCCCTCTTCAGCCAACAGGTTTCCGTGCCTCTGAAGTCCTGTTGTTAGTGTATTCGTCGGCCAGGACAGCGGTGGCGGTGGCCCCTTTGGGCTTCCAGTCACGGAGATACTGCTGCAGGTCCTCTGGGCAATTCCACAAGAACTGTTCAGTTGCAATGAGTTCTTTTAACTGTTGGACGGTGGTCAGCTCCAATCCTGTGGTCCACTGGTCGACCGCTCTCAGCAAGGCCCGCATGTGATCGGCCCAGCTCTGGGAAGAACTCCGGAGCTTCTTTCGGTAGGACTCAGGGGTCAGGTTGTACTGCCGGACCAAAGCCTGCTTGATGTCCTCCTAGCTCAGGATGGTCTCGCTGGGCAGGTACCCAGAGATTTCAAGGGCTTTTCCCCTAAGTCGTGGCGTGAGGAATCTGACCCACTGGTCCTCCGGCAGCTGGTACTGATGGCAGGCAGTCTCCAAGGCCAACAAGAAAGTGTCCAAGTCCCCATCTTTGTCGAGCAGGGGGAAGTCCTCCGCTCGCAGTTTGGGACCACGGCTCTCTGGAGACTCGCATCGGGCTGGTGAGGGCTGCTGGAGTTGGAGCTGGAGCATTTGTAGCTGGTGCTCACGCTTGGCTTGCTCACGACATTCTGCAGCTTTTTCCCGACGCTCGGCAGCGTCTGCTTGCGCGTGACGTTCTGCGGCCTCTGCTTGCTCTGCAGCTGCCATGAGGAGCTCATAGGCTGCAGTGTCTCCGGCCTGGAGACGTTCCACAGCAGCCTGTAGGAGAGCAGCTGAGCCTGCTTGGCTGGGGGTATGGGCAGGTGGGGCATGGCTCCTTGGGGGGCTTTGACTCTGCCCCCCCTTGCCTGGAGGAAAATCACCCACCACCTCCTCTTGGCCCCCTATCTGGATTGCGTCCTCCCACCACCATTCGAAGCCTCGGCCATCTCCCTTGCTTTGCTCCTTGTGATAGTGGCCATCATTGCAATTGAAGGGAAGGGCACTGCCACAGACTGCAACCTGATGCGCGCACACACACACACACCTTATTGTATTTGCACTCAGACTGTCTAGTGTTGAGCTGATCTTAAGACTCCAATGGCAAAAGCTACTGCTGGCAGTCCTTAGTGTCTGGGAGTATGGGTCCCACACTCACACACACTAGTATCTTGATCCCACTTTGCTGCCACCAATATGTGACGAATGCCCGGCCTCGTGCCCACGTGACGTCATCACGTCGAGCTCACAAGACCGGATATGAGTCACTGGGTGCCAAGCAGAGACGTTACGACTTCCATAAGGAACACGTAAGGTAGCCCTGGCACCATCTTATACAATCTCCTTCTGCCCAACCAGGCACAGAAAGGACTTACTAGCCGAGAAAGCCTGGTCACTGCCGCAGTGAAACAGTGCTTCTCGGCTCGGTAGTACTGCCACCAGCTCTAGTTGGATATAAACCCGGTCCGTTAACGGGATTATAAAGGGTCAGAAGCCAAGCCACGGTAGCTATAATCAGGCCAAAACACGGACGTAGGGATTTCGTTATCGAGATTCAAGCCAGCACAAGATTAAATTATATATTTAATCGCCTTAAGGGCACACTAGATGAACACAATATACACAATGAATATATACAGCGGTCTGAGGTTCAAAATACAGGTGATGGGGTACAGACAGGATTAAACAGTATGAAAGTCCATTACCGTGTAGACGAATGTCCTTGTTATGAAATAGTCCTTTGGGCTGTAATCGCATGGGAGCAGTGATTTCCAGGGTTTCTCGGTCTCTCCCAAACACCGTACACGATGTGGCCCCCTTCAGAAAAGATGCTGCCCGCTGGCTGGCATGGGCTTATGACTGGTAGCCAACCACTCCCCTTTCCGCCTTTGGGAAAGGTTCAACTCCTCTTTTCTGGGCTGGCAGCCCAGAAGCCTCAAAACCTGTTTGGGCCCCTAGCTCCAGACCCGGAGGTCGCAGTGATGTGGTTCTGGGACCAACAGATCCGCCTGGGTCCCGGCTACAACTAGAGTCCAAACATGGGACTGTTCTGTGGTTTCTGTGGGGAGATATACATATCTCCTCTCCCGGGCCTGCCACAGGGACACACAAATATATTTTGTTCCGGTCTGAGATGGATCGGCGATTCATAATTCCTCATAAGCTGATGGTGCCAACCTGTCTGTGAAATCTGATTGAACTGGACCAGGCTGAGGACCCCCACAGAGACATGCTTCCCGGTATATCTCCTTGGCTCCTGGCTGACTGTAGGACGTGTGAACTGTAAACAAGTGGGGAGTTTGAGCCAGGACCCCCTGGGGAGTTTCTACTGGGCTATCGGACAAGCAGATGGCTGGGGTGTGAATTTATATTGCATGTACACTGACTGTACATGCAAATGTTAAATTAATCTGGAAGTGAATTGAAGGGAACTCATGGCTACCATCAAATGATATCCCATATTCCTCACAGGTGCGTTGCGGGAAAATGCGCGATTTTTCCGTGCGTGTGCAAACTGTTGTAATGTGATTGGACCATGTGACGTCATCACAGGTCCTTTAGACTGCAGCTAATGCTTGAAGAGAGAAGAGAGATCGCCAACTACGCGATCAAGTGGCTAAGGTGAGTTTATTTTTAACCCCTTAATCCACCTTCTACAAAGTATTCTTTATTGAGAGTGCTATTATTTTCCCTTATAACCATGTTATAAGGGAAAATAATAAAGATCGGGTCCCGTCTCTTAGCAACCATGCGGGAAAATCACACTGCATCCGCACTTGCTTGCGGATGCTTGCGATTTTGCCGCAGCCCCATTCACTTCTATGGGCCTGCGTTGCGTGAAAAATGCAGAAACTGGGGCATGTTGCGATTTTCACGCAACGCAGAAGTGATGCGTGAAAATCACCGCTCATGCATTGCACCCATGCGGAAAACTCGCCCGTGTGAAAGGGGCCTTAGGGTGGAGGGAGCTTTCTCTTAGGACTGGAAGTGGTGAAGATGTTCTGTGATCTGTGACGTCCTTGATGTCCCCTGATGTCTTTGTGACTTCTTGTGTTTTCTGACTTCCAAAACTGGATCAGATATTCTAATCTTATCTATGTCACCTCCTCTTGGATTAAGATCTTCCAATCATACGCTCATATGGTAATGATCCTATGAGATCATATTTACCCATAATGCAACTATGGAGGATGGTGTAACGATATCCATCTGTCTCCAGATGGCACTGTTGTGTAAGCTATTAGCACCATACTATAAAGACTTAACTATGGCACTCTTGTATTATATACATTTGACCCTTGTCGTCGTAAGTCAGAGGTAAGGATTAATTTGTACATTGAAACAACTAAAGACAGACTCCTAGGCGTCTCTCTGAATGTTTCTCACACTGTTGATCTATGGACCATAATGATATGAATGGGTCTTGTTCTCTTCAGACGGACATGTCTGGAGAATCCAGTGTACTCCCAACAGATAAGCCCACATCTGTGGCAATAACTTTTAAAATACAGTGTCCTTTGTGTTCAGTATAAACTTTTACACGGACTGAACTCGGCATGACCTCATGTTGGCCTGTTTCAGCCATACAGCAAAACTCTGGTTCAGTCTATCTCTTAAAGGCAATGAACGTCCATTTTGACCATATCATCATCAGATATCACATACAGTTATGAAAATGCCTGACACATCCTGATGCAGCCTGACCGGATTTCTCTCCATTAAGAATGCATTAGGAGAAAACTGAAAAGTTTTTTTTTCCAGTATTGAGCCCGAGGACGGAACTCAATGCCGGAAAATAAAAATGCTGGTGTGAAAGTAGCCTTAATCCCCCAGGATTCTCAAATAGAAGTCAAGTGGGCTTCCCCATTCAGTAGCAAAATGCTCTTGATGTAACAAAGCTCAATAAAAATCTGAAAAATGGAACAGTACTGTAGTTATGTACACTTACTAAAAGCTACAAAGATATAAGTGACTCAGTAAGGCGTTACTGGTACATAATATGTCCACCAAGATGTCATAAAGAACTCTCGGGGTCACTGACCCTTTTTTGCACTTTTTCAATGTACCGCACATCGCTGGCACTACATAGATAATGCCTTTTCTTGTCAGCAATTGCGGACAAGAATAGGACGTTCTATTTTTTTTCGGGAACGCGATTGCGGACCTGGGCGGGACATTGTCTTACCCCATTGAAATTAATGGGTCTGCAATTCCATTCCGCAAAATGCAGAACAGAATTGCGGATGTGTGAATGGACCCTTACTGGGGCATCCAAAGGAGGATAAACATCAGCACTGTACACAGGCAGAGCTGATCAGAGTCTGCTAAGACCCCGCAGCTCTGTTGTACTTGAGACACCAGACGTTCACATGATTGCTGGGTCCACAGCCGCCTGCTGTATTTGCTGTATAGTGCTGATTGATCTATGTGCAAAAATGGTAATGAACTGCTCTGTATTCTCCTTGGGATCCCCAGCTGTAACTGCTAGAGTGCAGAAGCTTCAGTCCAGCGCTGTACATGTACAGAGATGTGCATTCAATCCCAGAACCAAGCGCTGTACATGTACAGTGCTTGGTTCTTATGAAGTTAAAAGGTTTTTCTGAGACGTTAAAGGGAACCTGTCACCTCCAGAAACCACCACAAGCCGCCGGCAGCACCTGACATTATCCAGCAGCGTGTTTCTAATGATCTGTGTGCTTCATAAGTCAGATGCAGTAAAAGCTCAGAAAATGATCTTTTATCCCCGCCATCGCGCTCCTCGTGTCAGGCTTGAAGTCAAGGGGGGCAGCGGCCTCCTTACTTCAAGCTGGGATAACCAGTCCCCCTTTGCTGTGACTGACAGCGCTTATGCCCGACAGCCGGCTGGCTTTACCGAACAGCCGGCTGTCAGTCACAGCAATGGGGCAGGGAAGGGGGCGGGGTTACCGCAGCTTGAAACAAGGAGGCCGCTGCCCCCTTGACTTCAAGCCTGACACGAGGAGTGCACCGGCCGGGGATAAAAGATGATTTTCTGAGCTTTTACCGCATCTGACTTATGAAGCACACGGATCATTAGAAACACGCTGCTGGATACTGTCAGGTGCTTTTGGCGGCTTGGGGTGGTTTCTGGAGGTGACAGGTCATTAGTATTAAAAGAAACCTATCATCTGGATAGGTCATCAGTATCTGATTGTGGGGGTCCGATCCATTGGTCCAATTTCTCTCATTAACCCGTAGAGCAAGGCTTGACAAATCCCGGGGTATTTGTCAGCCCGTTTTCTAAGGTTCCACGGCGCAGGGCCAGTGCGTCCTATACGCGGACTATTAGCGCCGGCTCCCTTCATGCTGCAGCCGCCCGAGCGCTCTATATTGAGCCCCTGGCGGCTGCAGCACTGCCCGGGCTGGCGCGTCCATGAGGGCGCACCGCCCGGGCGCAGCATGAAGAGAGGGACTGACAGGAGGGAAGCGCTCAGCGCTCCCTACTGTCATTCCCTCATTGTAGCGTGGCCTAGCCCTGTATGGTCCACGGGTACAGCGAGCATCTGTCTCCTGTACCTGTACCCGGCCGGACTGACAGGAAGTGCGCACACAGTGTGCACTTTCCATCAGTCCGCCCGGGTACAGGAAACTAAAGCTTCTGTACCCGTGGACCATACAGAGCTCGGCCACGCTACACTAGAGGGAGGGGGGGAGAATGAAAAGAGGGGAAAGAGAATGACAAAGGAGAGGGGGGAATAACAAGGGGTGAAAGTGAATGACAAGATGGGGAAAGAGAATGCCATGGGAGGAATGACAAGAGGGGGAAAGAGAATGACAAGAGGGCAAAAGCTGAGGGTTGTAGAGATTCGGGGACTGCAGAGGCTGAGCGCCAGCTGGGGGTTGTTCTCAGTAAAGTGTCATGGTGCCCGCTTTGTTAATGCCCTCCCCTCCGGACCCTGTAATTCTTGTAAGCGTTTCCACATGTCATGGCGGCCGCCAGAGGCGATCACTTGGATGCTGGCAGCGTCTTATGTGTCATATAACCAATTGAAGAGGGGAAGCGCTATGGGGGCCCTATATACTGGCACATTATGGGGGGCCCTATATACTCGCACATTATGGGGGGCACTATGGAGAAGAGGGGAAGGACCACTATGGGGGGCCCTATGTACTGGCATGCATCATTGGTTGGCTCTATGGAGAAGTGGGGGGGGGGGGAAGAAGCACTATGGGGGCATCTACTGGGGGCTTTATGACGTGGCTTCGTCTGGCTCCTAACTTTTTTAGCTGGCTCCTAGATTCCAAGGAAATTTGTCAAGCCCTGCCGTAGAGGACCTCTGCCGTACATGTACGGCACTGGGAGTGTACACAAACATCGTACGTCACTGCCTGCTGCATATGCAGACATTGATGAAAATGCAGATGCCGGCGTATCAACTTCTTGTATGCTGCACTCAAAGGTGACCGCGGCATGCAGGGGTTTTGTGGAGGGTATGGGCTCCCTCCCCGTCCACATCGGGTCCCCGCACTTCAGTGATAGGAATCCAATGGCTGGGAAGGCAGCCCAATGCCTTGCCTTCTACAGGAGCCTGTGAGATCAAGCCCCTTACGCTGGGTCTCATAGGCTGTCTGCTAGTGTAAAAGCAGACAGACAATGCATTACAATACATATTTAATACAGAGAGGATCAGACCCCCAGAATTTGAAGAACCAGAGTGGGACAAAAATAAAAAAAATAAAAAAAAGCCCCTTTCCCATGATAAAACACACATAAAATTGTAAAAAAAAAAAAAAGAGATATATTATGTATTGCAGTGTCCGTAACGACCCGCTATATAAAAATATCACATGATTCACCCCCTCACCTGAACGCCGTAAAAAAAAAACTGCGCTAAAACAACAATTTTTTGTCCTTACATCACAAAAAGTGTAATACCATGTGATCATATAGTCATATTACCCCAACATAGTACCAATCAAACCGTCACCTAATCCCCAAAAAATAGAGCCTCTACATAAGACAATTGATATATAAAAACAATATAGCTTTCAGAATATGGAGACACTAAAACATGATTTTTCTTTTTTCAAAAATGCTTTTATTGTGGAAAACTAAAATAATTAAAGAAAAATTGACATGTTTGCATCGCTGCAGCCGTAATGACCTGCTCTATAAAATATCACATGATCTTAAGGTGAATGGTAGAAAAAAAACTGTGCCAAAACAAACATTTTTTTTTTCCTCACCTTACCCCAAATAGTGTAATCATATGTACCCATAAATGGTACCAATAAAAACGTCAACTCTTCCCGCAAAAAATGAGACATTTGGCAGAAAAAAAAATGGCTTTTAGAAAATGGAGACATAAAAACATAATTTTTTTTTCTGAAAAATGCTTTATTATGTAAAACGGAAACAACAAAAAAAATGTTCATATTTGGTCTTTTTGCGTGTGTACCAATCTGGTCTATAAAAATAGCACATGATCTAACCTGTCAAGTGACCATTGTAAAAAAACAAAAAATAACGGTGCCAGAACAGCAATTTCTTTGGTTTACCTTGCCTCACAAAAAGCGTAATATAGAGTAATCAAAAATCATATTTACCCCAAAATAGTACCAACAAAACTGTCCCCTTATACCGCAATTTCCAAAATGGGATCACCGTTTGGGAGTTTCTACCGTAGGGGTGCATCAGGGGGTCTTCAAGTGCTACATGGTAACTTCAAATTATCCCAGTGAAATCTGCCTTTCAAAAACCATATGGTGCTTCTTTACTTCTGTGCCCTGCTGTGACCCCATACAGCAGTTCATAAACTCATATGTGGTGTTCATGTAAACTACAGAATTAGGTTAATAGATATTGTGTTTTTGCTTGGCTGTTAACCCTTGCTGTGTTACAGGAAAATATGGATTGAAATTTAATATACATTTTCCTTTAATTCTTGTGGAACACCTAAAGGGTTAACAAAGTCTGTAAAATCAGTTTTCAATACCTTGAGGGGTATAGTTTGTAAAATGGGGCCATTTATGGGTGGTTTCTATTATGTAAGCCTAACAGTGACTTCATAACTGAACTGGTCCTTAAAAAAAAAAAACTGGTCCTTTAGAAAAATTCAAAAACTCACATTTTTAAAAAAAATTAAGATTTGCCTCTAAAATTCTAATTCTTCTAACATCCCCAAGAATGGCATTGTAAATTGTAAATGGCATTTACAAAATGATCCAAACATAAACCAGACATATGGGAAATGTAAAGTAATAACTACGGTATGTTATAAGGTATCACTATCTGTTTTAACCACATCAGCCCCCCCAGCTTAAACACCCTTAATGACCAGGCCACTTTTTACAATTCTGCACTACACTACTTTCACCGTTTATTGCTCCGTCATCCAACTTACCACCCAAATGAATTTTACCTCCTTTTCTTCTCACTAACAGAGCTTTCATTTGGTGGTATTTCATTGCTGCTGACATTTTAACTTTTTTTGCTATTAATCAAAACTTAACGACATTTTTGAAAAAAAAGACATTTTTCAGTTTCTGTTGTAATTTTTTTTTTAAAAAAACTACATTTCTATATAAATTTTTCTCTAAATTTATTGTTCTACATGTCTTTGATAAAAATAATGCAATAAGTATATATTTATTGTTTTGGGTAAAAGTTATAGCGTTTACAAACTATGGTGCAAAAAAGTGAATTTCCGCATTTTGAAGCAACTCTGACTTTCTGAGCACCTGTCATCTTTCTTCAGGTGCTAGAATGCCAGGATAGTATAAATACCCCCCAAATGACACCATTTTAGAAAGAAGACACCCCAAAGTATTCGCGGAGGGGCATGGTGAGTTCATGTATGATTTCATTTTTTTTTTTCACAAGTTAGCGGAAAATGACACTCTGAGGAAAAAAAAAATAATAAAGTTTCCATTTCTGCTAACTTTTGGCAAAAAAAAAAAAAAATCTCCCACGGACTCACTATGCCCCTCAGTGAATACCTTGGGGTGTCTACTTTCCGAAATGGGGTTATGTGTGGGGTGTGTTTACTGTTCTGGCATTTTGGGCGGGGCTAAATTGTGAGTAAAACCTAAAGGTACTCGTTGGAATTTGGGCCCCTTTGCGCACCCAGGCTGCAAAAAAGTGTCACTCATGTGGTATCGCCGTACTCAGGAGAAATAGAGCAAGGTGTTTTGGGGTGTTTTTTTTACATATACCCATGTTGGGTGAGAGAAATATCTCTGTAAACTAACAACTTTGTATAAAAATTTTTTTAAAAGTTGTCATTTACAGAGATATTTCTCACACCCAGGATGGGGAGGGAGGGAAGCTGGGGACTGGAGCTAGGGCGGTTGCACCAGGCACAGCAGCTCCCTCCCTCTTAACCACTTCCATACAGCGGTCCCTACGGACCGCGGCATGGAAGGGGTTAAAAGGCTGACAACCGTGCCTGCAATTGACCTGCGGTTTCCGCGATCGCCGATACGGGGGGGGGGGGGGGGGAGGGGCTTTTCACAGGACCCCCCTCGGCATATGAACATGGTTCCTGCTGCACGATCGCGAATCATTTCTATCACGATTTTTTTTTTACAGCAGATTTAATTTAGGGCGTATGGGTACGTTCTGTGTCCAAGAGAAGCAATGAAAAAATATATATAAAATATTTTAATAGTATGGTCCATTTTGGACACTGTGATGCCCCTGATGTTTTTATTTTTTATTTATGTATTTTTTTATTCTACGGAAGGTGGGGTAGTTTAAATTTTAAAAAATTTTTTAAAGGGGTTGTCCGGGTTATTTTTTTGTTCTTTGTATGTTTCTAACTAATCAAATGTAACAGCTTTACCATACACTTAGTGAAATCTGAGAAAGGAGCAGCTACAGATGCAGTGAGGGTCACATGACCTGTGATGTCAGCTTCTCTCCCTGCTCTGATGATGTTTTGTGCACAAGCCTGAGAGAGCAGCTATGTGTCTGTACACAAAACGTCACTGTGCTGGCCACGCCCCCCTACTCTGGCGTCTGCTGCTGTCTGTTCTGTGTCCCCCTCCCACTGCATACTTCAGGAAAGATTAACCCCTTCAGGAGCACATACTCAAGGCTGAAGGCTTTACGGAGTAGCTGCAGGCAGTAA
Source organism: Bufotes viridis (assembly GCA_033119425.1). Taxonomy (NCBI): domain Eukaryota; kingdom Metazoa; phylum Chordata; class Amphibia; order Anura; family Bufonidae; genus Bufotes; species Bufotes viridis. Next base: position 125,912,489 of record CM065594.1, read on the forward strand.
GGGGACAAATGCTGGGCGCAGGAGCTCACAGACTAGAGGAGTTCTGCACAAGAACAGGTAGGGAGAAGATCCTGTGTGTATCAGCAGTGTCATTGTACAGCTTGGACTTGTAGTCCTACACATACAACATGCTGCTGAGTATCCCTGCATGTCACTCAGGGCAGCACTTGTATTCACTCCCTTTGCAGAGCAGGGGGAGGGGCAGAGATTGTTGTTATTGCAGGTAAACAAAGGGCCAGAAGAGAACCAGGAAAATTAGGAAATATAATTTATTTTTTTACCTAAAACTTGCTTATCTTAGTTATATATTGCTGCCCATCAGATTCACAGTGATCCACCTGCTGGCCAAAATAAGAATTGCAGCTTCAATACCCTGGGTCTCTACAGAGAGACCCAGCGTATTGAATTCAATTACCGGCATCCTCATTGGCCGCAAAGGATGCCGGTAAGAAGCCCGGAAGCGTGTGCTTCCGGGTTTTTCAGCTTTAAGATGCAGTGATAAAGCTTGATCACAGCATCTAAACGCTTTAATGACCCCGATCAGCATTATTGCCCCAGGTCTCTGCTGTTTGAAACAGCGGAGACCCACAGGCCATGGCGCCCGCTGTATCCGCCAGCGGACACCATGTTTACCAGCCATACATGTACGACGCTGGTAGCAAAAGGATTAAGGTGAAATATGGCAGGGTCCTGAAAGGGTTAAAGAATCTGTAAATATTATGAACAGAGGCAAAGGAATAACTGAACTTGGCTAAAAAAAAACAAAAACATTTTGGAGCCCTGCCTTCTCTTGATCCTCATTTACCAACTCCCCAGCTGTTGCAAAACTACAACTCAGCCTACAGCAGGGCATTGTGGGAGTTGTAGTTTTACAACAGCTGGAGGTCCGCAGTTTGAGGATGCCTGCTCTAAAAACATGCAAAGACATCTGATTAAATCATCCACATTGCAAATAGAACTAGTAAGGACTGTGAGGACACCTGGTAGACCGTACCAAGATCACATGCCTCTCATAGACAACAAATATTAAAAATCCACTGTTTAAGAATAAAGGCAAGTGCTGAACGATGCCGGCAAGAGAGGCACTGAGAATAAAAAGACTGGGGTGTCCCTGGATGAAGCTTTTGTGAAATGTGTGTGGGACACCACGGTTGGCTTTTGCCTCCTTTATGGTCTATTTATTGTCCACTTATTGACTGTGCTATTGCTATTGCTAGTGCCTTTTTATGGTATTTATTGATAAAGATTTATTGTGATTGTGTGATTTTTAATATCATGGTTTACATGCATTTTACATACATTTTTTTTGGGAGTTTATTATGATGTGAAGCAGTTGATTTAGGTCAGGTTTGGATAGGTAATGCACATGTATTAGGGTACTTTCACACTTGCGGCAGGACGGATCCGACAGGCTGTTCACCCTGTCGGATCTGTCCTGCCGCTATTTCGCCTTGCTGCCAGACTGCCACTCCGTCCCCATTGACTATAATGGGGGCGGGGCGGGGCTACAGCGCAGCATGGCGAGAGGCCGCCGGACTAAAAAGTTGGAGATGCAGTACTTGTAGTCCGGCGGCCTCTCGGCGTGCTGCGCCGTAGCTCCGCCCCTGCCCCCATTATAGTCAATGGGGACGGAGCGACAGTCCAGCGGTAAGACGAAATAGCGGCAGGACCTGCTTAGGAGGTGAGATGGGCCTTATGCAAACCTCTCTCCAGTGCCAATAGCACAGTCAATAGGCAAGTGAGTATCAGATGTGGGCATGGAAGGTGTCTTGGTTTGATTTAATCACATTTTATTTTAAATTATGTTGAAAGTCAGGTGCATTTGCATCATTTAACTGTGACAGAGACGCACCAAGATGCACTGTAGAAAGGAGTGCTGGGAATCCTTGTGTCCTGTCAGTCATGTGGATGTTACTTTTTAACCACCTACCAGTGGTGTAACTAGAAATGAATGGGCCCCTTAGCAAAATTTTTAACCCCCCCCCCCTCATAAATTTGTTTGCACCGCCTACTTCTGTGAAATCCCCACTCCTGTCACGCTATCATACCAAGCCCAGCAGCCTCTCCGTTTCCTACATATATATCCTGTATCTCATGTCACTGTATACACTGTCACTGTATATTATGTCATTGTATAACACTGTTGAGGGGCCCTGACAATAAAATCTTTTAGTCCTCCTACTGGGTGGGCCCCTTCTGAGGTTGGGTCCCAAAGCAGCCCCTACCCCTATAGCTACGCCCCTGCCACCTACTGAACCTGACAATTGTGACAATTGTTGCGGACCATCGACAAAATAACAAATATTCCTAATGGCAGTAGCCTCTTTCAGCTGGATAATGTTCCTGCCACCTTGCAAAAATTGTATAGCATGGTTTGAGGAATATGACAAGAAGTTTAAGGTGTTGACTTGGCCTACAGTTTTGCCAGATATCAATCAAATTTAAATATTAGTACCATACAGTACCCAAAATATTAAATCCGTATAATGCCATATACTTATCTAATATTTCCTATAATCTCCATATAATGTGCACCCATATGATACAAAGTTACCTAAAATATTTTGTTGAGTAATCCAAATTTAAAGAGGACCCATCTGCTCTGCTGGCATATCTGTTTTGTGTAATAGTGTTCCTAAATTAAAGTATAGATAAATAGATAAAGTAGCAAGTATGCGCGAAGTTTAAAGAAAATGATACAAGGTTTTCAAAATGTTCAATAAATAAAAATCTAGGAAGTGTGGCGTGCATTTGTATTCAGTCCCTCTGGGTCAATACTTTGTAGGACCATCTTTTGCTGCAATTACTGCTGAAAGTCTTTTGGGCTATGTCTCTACCAGCTTTATAGATCTAGAGGTTGAAATTTCTGCCCACTGTTCTTTGCAAAATAGCTCAAGCTCAGTCAGATTGGATGGAGAGCGTCTGTGAACAGCAATTTTCAAGTCTTGCCACAGATTCTCAATAGGATTTAGGTCTGGACTTTGACTGGGCCATTCTAAACACATGAATATGCTTTGATCTAAACCATTCCATTGTAGCTCTGGCTCTAAGTTTAGCCTCATTGTCCTGCTGGAAGGTGAACCTCCGCCCTAGTCTCAAAAAGTTCAACTTTGGTCTCATCTGTCCAGAACACCTTCTTTCACATGTTTTCTGTGTCCCCTACATGACTTGTGGTATCAGAGTACAGGGGACTGAATACAAATGCACGCCATACTTTTCATATTTTTATTTATTGAAAATTTTGAAAACCGTGTATCATTTCCTTTACTTATGTGCAAAAGGTCAAGGGCTATGAATACTTTTTTAGGGCACTGTAGAAATTTATGAATAAGTTGACAGCTGTGTGTTACTATTTAGAGGCGTGTCTCTACGTTGACACTCAAATGACAAAACATATTATTTTATGTGGAATACAAATATTTGCTAAAAGATATTTACTAAGGCAGGGGTTAAAAAACAAAAACGGAAAATTGCAGGGTCCTGAAGGAGTTAAAGGGCATCTGTCAGCAGATTTGTACTTATGAAACTGGCAGACCTGTTGCGCTTGACAGCTGAAGGCATCTGTGTTGGTCCAATGTTCATATGCCTATTGCCGAAAAGAATGAAGTTTGAATATATGCAAATGAGCCTTTAGGAACAATTGTGTTGCCGTTACCCTTAGAGGCTCTGCTCTTTCTGCAACTGCCCCTTCCTCTGCACGTTGATAGGGCCAGGTGTGATCATGTTTATACTGTCTGGCTCTGTCAATCAAATTGCAAAGGGTGTAGCAGTTGTAGGGAGAGCAGAGCCAATAGATGTAACGCAATGGCGCTCTTAAACGAGTCCCATTAAGTTCTTGTGAAATGGACCAAGAAACAACAAACATCAATAATAGCCGGACTTGGAGCAAGAAGTCCGGATTACTTGACATGTGACGTCTATTTAAATATTGATATTAAAATAGACATAAATTGTCCAGATCTCACCAAATTGAGTGCTGTAACAGCGCTCCAGATGGCGACCAAAATGGTCTTAATCTTGTCGCCATCTGCGTCTGGACTAACGCCGCAGCTGAATACTGCAGCAGGGCATGGGAGCACATAGCTCCCTGCCCCGCTGCTGATCACTGCCATAGGCTTCAGGCCTAGTATGTAGTAAAATCCTGGTGCAGGCGGGCATAATCACTGCCTGACCATCGCGGCTCGTACCGTCTGTGAGCGAGCGCTGGCAAAAGGACACAGGTGAGTATTAGCTCAGTGTTTTTTTTTTTGTTTTTGTTTTTTTGTGTGTGTGTGTGTGCAAACTTTGGAGGACATTACTGGGGGGCACAGGAGGACATATTACTGAAGGGACAGAGGGCTCAAATTACTAAATGGGCTGTGTGAGGGCAAATTACTATATGGGGCAATTTGGGGGCAAATTACTATATGGGGCAATTTGGGGGCAAATTACTATATAAGGGCAGTGTGGTTGGATTACTGTGTGGGGGGGAAATTACTATGTGGGGGCAAATTACTACTGTGGTGGCAGTGTGGGGAAAATAACTGTGTGTGGGCAGTGTGGGGGGACATTTCTGTGTGGGGGACGTTGCTATTGGAGAGGAACTGTAGGGGCATTTCTGTTACAGGGACATTTTTGGGGACACTATACAGGCATTATTACCCGGATCACAGTATAGGGTGGTATTATTACTGGGGGCACTCTAGGGGGCATTATTATTGTTGTAGACGCTATAGGGACGTTTGGGGTCGTTTATCAAACTGGTGTAAAGTAGAACTGGCTTAGTTGCCCATAGCAGTCATTCCACCTTTCATTTTTGACAGCTCCTTTGAAAATGAAAGGGGAAATCGGGTTGCTATGAGCAACTTACGCTTCACACACTTTCACACTCACGTTTTGGCTTACCGTTTCTGAGATCCGTCATGGGCTCTCAGAAACGGGCCAAAATGGATCAGCTTTCGCCCTAATGCAGGGATGGGCAAACTGCTGCTCTCTAGCTGTTTTAAAACTACAATTCCCACCATGCCCTGCTGTAGGCTGATAGCTGTAAGCAGTCTTTGCATGCTGGGAGTTGTAGTTTTGCAACAGCGGGAGAGCCGCAGTTTGCCCATCCCTGCCCTAATGCATTCTGAATAGAAAAGGATCCGCTCAGAATGCATCAGTTTGCCTCCGTTCAGTCACCATTCCGCTCTGGAGGCGGACACCAAAACGCTGCCTGCAGTGTTTTTCTGTCTGCCATGTGGTGCGGAGCAAGACGGATCTGTTTTCTGACACAATAGAAAACTGATCCGTCCCCCATTGACTTTCAATGGTGTTCATGACGGATCCGTCATGGCTATAGAAGACGTAATACAACCGGATCCGTTCATGACGGTTGTATTATGGTAACGGAAGCGTTTTTGCAGATCCATGATGAATCTGCAAAAACCGCTAATGTTAAAGTAGCCTAAGGCCCCTTTTACACGGGCGTTGTGGAAGAGGTCCGGATGCGTTGCCGGTGCATTGCGGGAAACACGCAAGAGTGTGCACGCAATTTCAGTCAGTTTTGTCTGCGATTGCGTTGCGTAGTTCAGTTTTTTCCGCGCGAGTTCAAAGCGTTTTAATGTGTTTTGCACACGCGTGATAAAAAACTGAATGCTGGTACCCAGACCCGAACCCAGACTTCTTCACTGAAGTTTGGGTTTGGGTTCGGTGTTCTGTAGATTTTATTATTATTATTATTATTATTATTATTATTATTATTATTATTATTATTATTATTATTAATTTTATTATTTTCCATTATAACATGGTAAAACTACAGAATCAGGGCAATAAATGTTTTGTTTGGCTGTTAACTCTTGCTTTGTTAGCAGAAAAAATGATTAAAATTGAAAATCTGCCCAAAAAAGTAAAATTCTGAAATTTCATCTCCATTTTCCATTAATTCTTGTGGAACACCTAAAGGGTTTGCAAAATCAGTTTTGAATACCTTAAGGGGTGTTTTGGGTTGGTTTCAAGATTTGCTTCAAAACTTCTAAGCCTTCTAATGTCCCCCAAAAATAAAATGGCATTCACAAATTGATCCAAACATGAAGTAGACATATGGGAAATGTAAAGTAATAACTTATGAGGTATCACTATCTGTTTTAAAAGCATAGAAATTGAAACTTGGAAAGTTGCGAATTTTTCCAAATTTTGGGTAACTTTGGTATTTTTTTTTATAAATGAAATATTTTGATTCAAATTTACCACTGTCATGAAGTACAATATGTGATGAGAAAACAAGTTCAGAAAGGCTTGGATAAGTAAAAGCATTTTAAAGTTATCACTACATAAAGTGACACATGTCAGATTTGCAGAAATCAGTCTGGTCTGTAAGGTGAAAAATGGCCCAGTCCTTAAAGGGTTAAGGGTTAAAAAATTAAAAAAAATTACTTACCTCATCCACTTGATTGCACAGCCGTTATCATCTTGTCTCTTCTTCTTGCAGGACCTACGCTGACGTCATCGCGCTCACCACAGGCGTATTTCAGGCACAGATTGCGGTGCAACAGTTAGTTGCGCCACAATCTGCAACTTTTCCCCACTCATGTCAGGTCTAAAAAAGTGGGCGTCTCATTCATCATTTTCTTCTCTTGTTTTAGGTGAAGAAAATGGTCTAAATGTATGATGGCTTAGAAGCTGGCTTACATTTAGAAGCGGACGTTGGATGCGCAGAAGTTATGTAGAGGCCGACGCTTCTACATAACTGTGGTGGATCCAGAGCAGGGGCTTTATTAAAACCGGCATCTAGAACGCAGGTCTTAATAAATTACCCCCCAGGTTCCTTCGTGGGAAGCAGGAAAGCCCTTTATATAGATTGGAAGCAGAAGACACTCCATAGGTGGCGGGTGCAGGCTGTATCATTCAGCAGGTAGTTGGCCGCAGTGAGGGGGAACAGCGATCGTTCTGATCCCTATTGTTTAACCTTCAAGATGCCGTGTTCAACGCTGATTGCAACATCTGTGAAGTAAAGCAGAGGCACTTACAATCAGAGCCCCACCCCCTGCAGTGAAATTGCGGGGCTACGGTTGGCTACTATGGCAGCCTTGACGCTGCTGAAGCCTTCCAGGCCTGCCATGGTAAGCTCCTTGCTGAACTGTGCACAAGGCATAGGGGACAGTGTTAAAATCTTATTCAGCCTAAGAAATCTGAATAGGATTTGAATAGGGTGATCTGAATAGGGTGACCTTGTTCCGATAGCCATAACTTTTTTTTAATTTTTCCCTTCACATGGCCACACGAGGGCTTATTTTTTAATGCCACCATTTAATTTACCATGTCTTATATTGGAAAACAGGAAAAAAATTCTTTGTGGGGTAAAATTGAAAAAGAAACACAATTCCGGCAAGGTTTTTGGGGAGGAAAAAAAATGGAAAAATGAAAATAGGCTCGGTCTGTATGCCAAGGTATGTGGCACAGGGGAAACCTCTGTGAGCTGTAGATCAAACAATTTGACATTTACAGCATATGCTGGAACTTGAAACACCCATAGGTCTCCCATAAGTGTAGATCATTTGATTTCAGTACAACAGCCATGTTACATAAAAACAAGGGGATTATTGGACTTAGTTTTCCAATATTAATGTTCTTCCAGAAAGCTGAATCGCATGAGAAGAGGCGTCTTCTAGATGCTCCGCGAGGGAAGTGCAGAGTCCGCCTTGGCTCTCACCTTGACGAGTGGTGTGCCCTGAAAGATCATTTGGGGTTTTCTCTGCACTCTCAGCTTGCAAAGTTTTTGCTGGACAGGTCAGTATAGATGCATGGGCATTGCACCATATTTTGCCACTTGTGCCATTGCACAACGCTTCTTTGTACTTAACTTCACAGTTGGTCATTGGTTTCTGATATGATAACACTTGCTTTATTATTCACAGTTACAGGACAACTACGAACCCTAAATCTCCAGGTGAGATTTCTTTTCTGTTTTCAAAGGAATATTGCTAACCTAGAAACCCATTAAAATGAAAAACAATATGCAAATGTTATATGCACCTTTAAAGGGAGCCTGTCACCATGAAAATGCAGTGTGTAATCTGCCAGTAGCAGTTTATAAAGCAGGAGGAGCTAAGCAGATTGTTTTATGGGAAAAGATTCAGTATAACTTATTTATACAGTTAAAATAGTAACATAGTTTATAAGGCTGAAAAAAGATATCTGTCCATATAGTTCAGCCTGTTATCCTGCAAGTCGATGCAGAGGAAGGCAAAAAAGAAACAAACAAACCTGTAAGGTAGAAGCCAAATTCCTTTCTGACTCCAATTAAGCAATCTGAATAACTCACTGGATCAACAACCCCTCTCTAGTAACTATAACCTGTAATATTATTACACTCCAGAAATTCTTCCAGGCCCCTCTTGAACTCTTTTAGTGAATTCACCATTACCACCTACTCAGGCAGAGAGTTCCATAGTCTCACTGCTCTTACCGTAAAGAATCCTCTTCTATGTTTGTGTAGAAACCTTCTGTCCTCCAGACGCAGAGGATGTCCCCTCGTCACAGTCCTGGGGATAAATAGATGATGAGAGAGATCTCTGTACTGACCCCTGACATTCTGAGCTTTGAAGTCCAGGAGTCCTATTAGTGATTGACAGCTCTCTCTGTATACACAGTCATAGAGGGAAGGCTGTCAATTACTAATTGGACCTCCTGCTTGACTTCAAAGCCCAGAATGAGCAGCCATTTAAATGTATAAATTAGGTGAATCTTTTCCAATAAAACTATATATCAATCTGCTCAGCTCCTCCTGCTCTATACCTACTGCTCAAACACAATTTTCAATGTGACAGGTTCCCTTAAATAGTCACCTAAATTACTAGATGCCATTTTTATGCGTGAAGAAAATTTGTCAAAACTAAATGCAGTGCAACATGCAGGTAAAATGTTATTGAGCAAAAGAGTTCAGCAGATTGAGGGATTCAGTTTTTTGGAAACTTGTAGTTTTATTCATATAAATCTCTGCTCTTTCTGAGCTTAAGATGGTGCATTAGGCTATTATCAGTGATTGATAGCATTCCCTGTATAAGAAGTGTGAATATGTAGATTGCTGTCAGTCACTGATATGGCAACACCCTGGATATAGCAGCTGCCAGTAGGAGGTAAATATTAAGCATGAATGCCCCCCTCCCCTCTAGAACTTCTTGGCAGCCCCGTCCTCACATGCAACTGCCACTCCTGCCTGTGGCTAGTCAAGATTGCTCTCTCAGACGAAGTCCGACAGCAGCTCCGTCCGTTTCCTACAGTGTAACTGTATATAATGTCATATTAGAAAACGGGAAAATCCAGCTTCTTAAAAGTTGCAAATTTATTCCATCAGGTTAAAATCTTCAGATACAGGAATAGACTCAACGAACAATGCATTTCAGACATTAAAAAACATTACAGTCCTTACTCATGAACACCATTGAACTAAATGCGACCCTGTATATACCATGTGTCCTCCAATCGGCCGACAGGAGCCAGTCACATGGTTCACAATTAGTTGAGTGGAGAAAAAACCACCACCATCCAGGAAGGAACATTTAACCCTTACTGGTAATGACATACACAAACACCACAGTAAAAATTGTCAATAATAAAGGTATCTAAAACATCTTGGCAAAAGGAGTGGTTTTCAGTACTGTAGAATTAAATCATATTTTTTGTTAAGACCATCAGGTATGCAGGTATTTAATTCATGTATCCAAAAGGATTCACGACTAAAAAGCTTTTTCTTATGGTCCCCGCCCCTGCTTGGTAGAAAAACTCTCTTCACTCCTTGGACAGTAAGGCAAGATACATCTCCATGATGCACAATTGCAAAATGGAAACTGGCTGCAGATACATTCCGTGTTTTATAATGTGGTATGTCCGAAATATGTGTGCGGATTCTCATTTTGATCGCATTACTTGTACAGCCCACATACTGTAAGTTGCAGGCTGTACAT